>JAULCD010199527.1:0-10658 GCA_032361085.1 Calliostoma canaliculatum
GTCAATTTTATTGCATTCCTTGGGTATAAAAACATAGGATTAGCAACTTAAATCAAGATTTTATGTGTTCTATGAGCCGAGATATTAGAAATTTGTGTTTCAATGGCGGCCATTTTTAAAACCAAGATGGCGGCCACAATAGTAGTTAGATCACGTGTGTCCCGCTCGAATATGAAAGAACATAAAAGTACCTACCAATGTGCAAATTTTCACACATTTTGAACGATTCGACACTATTTGCCACCTAATCCACCGTACTAACTGCTAAGTTATCCAATAGTTAGGTAAAAAGTTACGACAGATTAAAAAAGAGAATTTGACATTCTTTTCTTCCTAAAGTTACAGTTAAATAGCAATGCAACTAATATAAAAAATAATCGCTAGGGTAATTAGATAAAAAGTTAGCTAATATTTTTTTAGTAGGTCACGTGACTTCCGGTCATTTGCTTGATTGACCTCAAAAATTCCTTTTCCTTTAATTTTCAACTTTTTGTTACTGCACAAACACTATTACACTTAATGCACTTAACAGGTTATTAAAGCTTAACAATGGCCACAATTTTCATGTTACATGTATTTAAAAAAAATATTTATCTTGGCCGCCATCTTGGATTTTAAAATTTTCGTCAAACACCACCTTTTCGCTATTGCAAAAATAACTAAATAACATAAAGTTAAAAACATATACGAAACTGATAGAGCATGACATGCGCTACAATTTTCATGTTAGATGTTTTATCCCAAAAAACTTTAGCCGTCACATTGAATTTTATGTTTTTTAAAGATTTTGTGCACAGTTTATTTAAAACTACAATTTTACAAATCTTCTTCTTCTTAAGTTACAGAGAAAAATGAATGCAACTAATATGAAACATAATTGCTTGGGTACATAGAACTAAATTTAATATCTACACTTCTTGTAAGTCACGTGAATTCCGGTCAATTTGACCTTTGACCTAAAAAACCCTTTGGCTGTAAAATTTCAACTTTTTGTCACTGCACAAACGCTATTTTACACATCCTCACAAAACTTCGCAGATATATTGATCATAACAAGCGCTACAATTTTTATGTTACAAGTTTCATGGAAAAATGCTTATTTTAGCCGCCATATTGGATTTCATGCTTTTCGTGAAACTTCATTTTTTTGCGACTCCAAAATTACCTATTAAACATTACGTTCTGAAAACGCACATGATGATAAAGCAAAACATAAGCTATAACTTTTATTTTACTTGTTTTTCTTTGAGATGTTTACTTTAGCCGCAGTATTGAAATTTATGTTTTTAAAGAACTTTATGCACGGTTAAGACTAGAAATTGTCTTAAAACTAAAATTACAAGCCAGAATGTTAATAATTTAGATTTTACTAATTTACAGTCAATGCAGATCAAATAACAATGATGAAATGTCACCTATGTCACCTATGTCACCAATCTCATTAAAACCAGTTCCACAAGCCCAGTCCAGTTGACCTTTGAAGCGACAAATCAGCGAGCAGCTTGCAGGGTACCGCAAGCTCAGTTTTCGGAATTTTTAGTTAAATAATACACCTCGAATGTGTTCATCCGATTGACACCAACACAAGATGGCGACGCCCATGAAGGCAGAAATGCGCCCGCTTCGCATTTGTAAATAAGTAATGACAGTGTTTATGTCATGAACATTCGGAATTTTCAACATGGCGTCATCAGACACGCCGAAACGAGTATACCTACGTTCAAACATATGTGTATTGTGTGGTTTTAACTTTGTTAAAAAATTAGTGGGTGATCAACACTGGAAGTCACCATTTTGAAGCTAACACCGTAATGCTGAAAGAAGCTTTACTCTGATGGGTTGAAAGTTGTTTCCAGTAATTCTTTTCATTAGCTGATGAATCTCGATGAAAGGTCAACTGGACACGACCTGCTATCGGTGATTCTCAGATCCTACATGCCGAGTGAAGAGAATGCGCAACGGGCTTGTGGAACTGGTTTTAATGAGATTGCCTATGTCACGTGACCTCCAGTGAATTTGCCTTGAAATGCGTAAAATATAATCAATCAAATCACAACTGATTTTGTTATTTCTGGTAAAGTTATAAATATTATGATTGTTGATTAATTTATTTTAAAGACATGTGTACAGTCTATAAACTTTTTGAAGGTGAAGGTCATCTATTAAAAACTTAAAGGGAGGTAATCAAGACAGTAAAAAAATATTTATTTGCCATTTGTTTCCTAAAGGCAAGTGATAAACTTGTCAAAGTGTTACCAATTGGAAGTTAATAGCCTTACCAACATAATTGGTTCAAATTCCTACAAGAAGTTATGAATGGTTAAGTTGCAATAAAGCCTTGTATTTGGCGACACTCATATCTGGAGATTTCCTAAAGGTACACAGCTGAAAATGAGTGATGTGCACGTAAAATATCTCTTCGGCTACCGTTTAGCTTGCTTAGTTCTGTTGATAACAGTGCATGGTTAAATTACTTTTAATTCTTCACAAGCTTTGTTAACATTTAACCCAGAGATAAGTTATTTAGTGTTTTATCATTAACAACCCAATGATAAAGCGGCACTCATGTCTCAGGCCATTTGAGGTATTATTTTATGAAACAAAATCACAAACTTTTATTTAAAAGTTTGTTTTGTTTTTTCTTCTGTTTTATTGTTGCATTGCTGCCTTTTTTGGATGCATGGCAAGACGCGCAAAGCCCCAGAGGTTTGCGCGGCAATTTTAATTAATATTATTATCATTGGTACCTTCGATTTAAGTTAAATAGAGATCAAGGGGTATGCCTACCCAGTGCCTGGCAGATTAATTGAACCCAAGGCTTCATCAAACCATACTGTAACAACACTGCTCCTGCCTGTATTCACTTAGTTACTCATTTACTGAAACAACACCTTTCTCACATTTTGTATGTCACTCTCTTTTTTATCTAATTAATCCCCTGTTTATTAAGCTCACTATACCACTGGCTTCATGTACACTCATGTATATATATCTTGGATATTTGTTGGTTAGTATTCACCTGACGAAGGGGCAAAGAACAGCCAAGAAACGTTGTATAAAAAATAATAAGAGAAGTTCACATCCATAATAGTCTTGTCATATATTGCAACACCAACTTCTAAATGCCTCTCAAGAATATCAACTATCACATCTATGCAAAGAGAAGTTATCAGGTTTTTTTTAAAAAAAAACCTAAAAAAATAGTTAAAAAATCTAAAAGCCGACAGGCCAATTAGTTTACTAAATTGTGATATGAAAATATGTGAAAATATGATTGCACGTGCTTTATCCTTAACATGAAAATAATTTATTCACAACAGAATATTAGATGAATAGAGACGTATCAGATAATTCATTATATTAATGTATGTAATTCCTTTTAAACCCAATACTTTCAAAACTAGAAGTTTTCATTCTGCAGCAGTAAATATGTTAAATGTACTTCTTGCAGAAAATCGCTCAATAGAGTCCACTGAACTTTTAAAGTGAAGACTGAAAATCCATTATTTTTATTATTATTATTTGGCATATGCTTGGGTGAACAATATGAAACAAGTTCTATTTGGCGGCGGCTTTGTTATGATCTGGGGTTCCTTTGAAGTGACTGCATGCTGCCAACAGTGAGAGGCAACCTTTTGGCCAACGCTACCAGAGATCTTTGACAGGATTGTAGTGCCACATTTTGACAATCATGCTCTAAACACAAGATCAGTCTTGATGGATAATAACATGAGACCACACCGTGTACGTGCTGTTGTAAATTTTCTCCGTCAAAAGGCTGTCACTACCCTACCTTGGCCAGCCAAAAGCCATACCTAAATCCCATCGAACATATCTGGGAGATTCTTGGACGTCAAATCCGTCAGAGGGACCTACCTGTGTAGAATGTTGATGAATTAGAACAGGCACTGCACTAGGAGTGGAACATTCTCACACAGGGACAGATCAGACGAGTCATTATGTCAATGAGGGAGAAGGGTTGAACAGGTGATTCAAGCTGTAGGAGGTCACACCAGATAATTACATTTTTTACTGTTTTGCAAACTTGATGAATTTTCCGAGAATGACAAGAATGGAAATTAACTTATGAATTCAGATAGACTTGTTAAAGCCATAGTTTTTCACGCTGCATATTTTTTTTTATTTTTGGTTACTCTACATAAACACAATATAATAATTACCGACGTTTTGATTCCAGTGTGTTCTTATTGTTCATTATTTGCTCTGCATAGAAAACAGACACTATTGGTTTACAAACGTAATATAGCACTCACTTCGAATCAAACACCAGCAATATAATCAAATATGGTTGTTGGATATTTTTTTTCTGTGTATATGTGGTGCAGTGAAACATGGGAACTTACGGCTGGTACCTGCAAACCTAAAATATATTGTGAGTGATAGCTCTGAACACAAGTTTCTCATGAACCAGAGCAGGTTTTTTTCAAAATAATAAATAAATAAATAAAAATAAAAAATAAAATTAAAATAAATAAAAAGGATTCTGTCCATAAAAGGTTCCATTCGTCAAGGACAGCCTTGACGAGGTCTCCGAGGTTAGCTACAGGTTGTAACCTGCCATTGGTATGACGTTCCTTTAGTATTTCAAACGTTTTCTTCATGACTCAAAACATGACTTGATTTGGACGGTAGTGTGATTAAATTTAAATATATCATTTCAAGTCAAGAATCTGGTTGGCACGATGTCGTCGTGTGATATCCTGAAAACGTGTACAATATTATGGTGGGCATGGATGAATGACTGCATAATCGAAATTCATTAAAGCATTGGCAATCTGGACATCAACTTTCTTGTAAAGGCAACCGAGACAATTACCGACCCGCCGCCTCCTGCAACAGTAAAACGTCTTGGGAATTATATTCCGTATTTAGGAGATGTCGCATCGTAGACGGCCGTCAGCAACGTAATGGTTGTACTTAAATTCGTCAGTATATACACTCGAAAAGCCACAAATGGTCACATGTTCTAGTCAATGGTCGTTGCCACTGCCAGTTTTAGTTTCATTAATTAATCATGCTTCAGAGCATTCAAACTGCGCAGATATTTTGTTTATGGTGTTGGTATTTTCCCATTCTTTCATTGTTACTTTAAACACACATTTTGTGACAATGTGCTATTGTCTAGGAACAATATCTTCACTTAGACTTACTTACTTTACAAAATTGTTTTAGAAACTAAATGAATGTTGCTGATTAGTCTTCATTATCAACATAAAGTGAATGCCAATTATTGTGACACAAACATCCATAAATTACTTTACAGAAACTGTCGCCAAAAAATATGAAAACAAATGTTTAAAATAAGTCTATAGAACTTTATGAATGTCAACTAAGTTTGGCATAAGCACAACGATTCGGAGTATATTCTTACTCCTTCATCAGGTGAATGGTGTGGACTGGTATGTAGACCTATATATACAACATAGTAAACTGGTATAACAATACATTTAGAACAGTAGTTGTGTTATAGATGGGTTGTGATAACAGATTGCTGGAAAGGAGGGAAGCCAGTTGTAATAATGTAATAGGTGGGACAAATGGGGGCCAGTTGTTGTGATAAGCTGAGATTAACGAAGCTGGTAGTGTTGATGTACAAAATAGGATATTTGTAAAGATTTATGTAATTAAGATGAAGCTAGTATGGCTAATGTACAAGGAAATACTGGTAATGATGTCCAAATGGTGTCAAACATAAACTTTTCTCAGGGCAAATCTATTATATATTCGTTAACGTCTTAATCCAAATAAATCAGATGGAAAGTTTGGAATTCCTGATTCAACACAGCTTATTCTGAGGATGTGTTAATGCGGAGATATCCAATTTTTTAAATTTTTATCGAAGACAATCTGATTAAACTCAGTTATTCTGTTACCTTGCTCTGTCCTATACGACACATAAGGATTTAAGAACTACTGTTGCCTTGCTCGGCCCTATGTGACACAAAAGGATTTAAGAACGTCTGTTGCCTTGCTCTGTCCTATACGACACATAAGGATTTGAGAACTTCTGTTGCCTTGCTCTGTCCCACACGACACATTTATTAGAGTAGAGAGTGTGTCTGTACAGTAAACACACCTCTGTAGATCTGTGGATACAGACACTAGGTAGAGTAGAGAGTGTGTCTGTACAGTAAACACACCCCTGTAGATCTGTAGATACAGACACTAGTTAAAGTAGAGAGTGTGTCTGTACAGTAAACACACCCTTGTAGATATGTGTATACAGACACTAGGTAGAGTAGAGAGTGTGCCTGTACAGTAAACACACCCCTGTAGATCTGTGGATACAGACACTAGGTAGAGTAGAGAGTGTATCTGTACAGTAAACACACCCCTGTAGATCTGTGGATACAGACACTAGGTGGAGTAAATAGTGTGTCTGTACAGTAAACACACCTCTGTAGATCTGTGAATAAAGACTTTTTTTTGACAGCCAATATGGAACAAATAGTGCAGTTGGTTGGAAAAGTAAACAAGACATACATGTATATCACAGGTACTTTTTTAATGAATGACCATGATTTAATAAAAGCTAATTCAGTAGCAGATTAACATTGATTCAACATGTCTATCCATCAACTGATATAAAACATGAAAAATCTGTTATGTAAATTCATGAATAGTTTGATGAACTTGCATCGAAAAGTGAACTATGACTTGTGCTGCCAATGTTAAAAGAGGATGATGGTAGAGTGACTGTCATCACATACAGCAGGAAGGCGTAAGAAGACTTCATGACACAGCTTTGCAATTGGCAAGACAGGTTAGTATCTTCATGGGATGTCAGCATTTTTAGTCAAAGCAAAAAAACATAGATTCCCCTATTACTAATGATCATTTGTCAAAATTTCCTTTTTGGCTTGGTAGTTGTCGAGGATGGAATTGGCAAAGGTGGAACTACGCCTATTTTAAAAAAATAAGAAAATAGTTTAGGTTCAATTTTCCTTCCATAAACAGTCGTTCTGTAGAGCAGGAAGTCTATTGTCCTCATCAGGCCGGGGTCTGTGTAGTGAAAACTCACAGTTAGCTGACTGCAGCACTCCTTGCCCTAAACAGAAAACATTTAAACATCAATACTTATTGTCCTAAACAGAAAACACTCAAACATCAATATTCCTCGCCAGCAACAGAAAACATTTAAACATCAATATTCCTTGCCCTAAACAGAAAACATTTAAACATCAATATTCCTTGCCCTAAACGGAAAACATCAACACTATTTGCCCAAAATAGAATACAACATTAGCACTCATTGTCCTAAAAAGAAAACATTCAAACATCAATATCCCTTGTCCTAAACAGAAAACATTTAAACATCCATATTCCTTGCCCTAAACGGAAAACATCAACACTATTTGCCCAAAATAGAATACAACATTAGCACTCCTTGGCCAAAACAGAATACATTCAAACATTAACGCTCCTCGCCCAAAATAGTATATATCTAAACTATACTAGCCACATAAAAAAAACAGTGCACAGAGAAAATATATTCTGGATTGAAATACAACACAGCAAGAATAAAATGACACAGGCGCTGTAGCAGCTGAATGATCAGAACATAAGAAAATGTCAACGGGAACTGAACAACATCTGTTACGATGATGTCAGAAGATCAAAATGGAGTAGGGGGTCAAACAACAGTCACAAAGACAATAACGGGTATGACCACCCTGTGCGTGACTCAGCAGTGCATCGACGATGCATGGAGTCCACCAAATGGGCATGGAAGGCATGGGTATGGCCTGCCAAATTGTCCTCAAATCCTGTGCCAAGTCACGGATGTTATCTGAAGGATTGCCCTGAACAACCACCAAAGAGGTTCGGTGCCGTGCTGTTATCCCACCCCAAATCATCATAGAGCCACCTCCAAAATTGCTAGGTTCAAACCTTATTTCATATATTGACGGTGGACCCTTATATTTTCTCTGTGCACAGTTTCTTTATGTGGCTAGTATATGTTCAACTCAAGGTTATTTTTGTGCTGATATATACATAGTAGCTGGGGTTATGTTTGTGTTGATATGTACATAGTAGCTGGGGTTATATGTGTTGATATGTACACGATAGCTGAGGTTATGGTTTTTGGGGGGGGTATTTTTTAGTGATTTCAATTACTTTTGCCTGGGATAGATTTGTCAACCTTTTTAGTGGGATGTCTGTCCCAGTCCGGTAGCCCAGCAGGCAGATTCCCGAGTATATGCTGTGTGGCACTGAAGGCATGGAACGTCTCCCGCGCAAACTTGTCCAGTGAGTTGTGGACAGGGATGCCCACCTTGTGCAGACAGTGGCCCAGCTCCACATCCTCATCGGTACCATTTTTCTTACATGTTGACTGCAACACAAACATATACCACAATTTAGATAAAAATATTCAACTCTAGAGAATATTGTAAATAACTATGTCAGTGGACAGTTGGGCAAAATAGATATAAAACTGTATGTATGAATCACCAAAATTCAGTGATAGTATCTGGTGCGCGTGAAGAAAATGCCCTGCTAGTTGCTTCATACACCCTGCTATAAAAGTTCAAAACGTAGTGAAGTGTTCTCATTAATTTTTGCCATATGATAACAACTTCCCACAAAAAAAATCGAAAGTATTATGATGGGATGTTTAAAATCAAAACCCATGTAATTAATACGAAGTTCCCACAGTTGAGTCAGTTTAAAAGGTAGGAAGGAACCTTTCGAGACCACCTTTTCACACAGAGTCTCTATAGCAGATCAAGACACAAGGGGTGTATACACGAGTACATAATGTGTAACAGGACAAGCTTTGGGTTCAGACAAACCAACTGGCCTAATAAATATTTGCGTTGTGCTTTAATTCAAACAATATCCTAGTGGTTTGTCTACCCGCTGCCTGTCCGTTACAATCCCAGTTCAGTGGATGTAGGGTGAAAAAGGAGAAGAAACATTGAAACAGTTTTGAAAAGTTTATTCAACAACATACAAAACTACCAACTTTTCGGCAGATGTTAACGAGACGACTCTCACCATAATAAGTCCAGTAGTTGTTTTTTTAAATTGCATCCCTTTCGTAAACAAAACCAAACAAAACAAAAACTTTAAAATAAAATACAACCAAATAACAATCAATCTACACTTTAATTATCCAAACGAAATCTATCAAAACAATTGAGTGTTGTCACAACACTTCAACCCCATGTTTCATTTCAAACCTCCCGTCCCATCCTGGCAATACACTCAAAGTGTTATCACAACACTTATAAATCTCACATGTTTGTATTTTTATTCCACCCGTCCAACCCCTCTAACAAACATTTACCCTTGAACAAACTTACCGTGTATTAAATCATAATTTGGATCTTTATTTCCTAAAAATACATTGGGGGAAAACGAAGTTGTTCCGTTCAGAACATGGACTATAACTTCTCACCTGTGTAGTTTCTGGTTCAAGACAAATGACAATGTTAACATGCAGGGCTTATATACTGAGAATCTCAGTGTGACCCCAGGTCAACACATCTAACCGGCGCAGCCATTGGCTAAACGAACCTGTCACCCACCAACCGGGGAGCTCCTACCAGACACCCACGGCTTAAACACTGAATCGGCATGCAGCCACCAAGATGCACGTGCCAGCACGTGCGAGTAAGATCGGAAATGTGTTGACGCGAACTATACGCTGAGATCAGTTTAACAATACCCTACATAATCAACAATGTCATTTGCCTAGCTGGAAATTCCAATATTTCACATTCTTCCCCCCTTAAAACAAGTAAAACTTACTTGTTTATAATTTCCTGAAATAAAGAGAACAAACTTAAGTGCTAACTCATTCAAATTAAAATTTGAGGGCATAACTAAACAAAACGCAAAGCATCAATGATATATTTTACATCAATGTAGAGATACTGAATGTGAAAGCGGATTTCTTCTTCACGGGAATACTCCCTCCTGGGAAGACGACTCCGCTGACGGGCAGCAAGATCCCGGGCATCCTCCTCTCCCTGCTCAGTTGTCGCCAATGTGGGCGGGGTGGCAGGAAGTCAACTAGATCTCGATATTGCATGTTTCTTCGTGTCTCATACGACAGTGTGCCCGGGGGTACATGTATTTGTACATGGGCCTTCCCATTCTGTCTCTTTCTAAACAGCTTGCCGCATCGGTCGCATCTGCTCAGGTGGATAGTAGCAATGTGGAAGCGTGCCCAATGGTCCAAAAAGCGGCCGAGGCAGAAAAAGTGAGAATTGTCATATCCTGTTACAGGGCAACTCATTTTGCCAACAGGCCATTCTTCCCTCAGAACTTCCATCTCGAAATCGGCCCTCTCCCTCTCATCAATCTCTATTTGTAATTCCATGACTAATAAAACAAATAATAACAACTTAACTTCAAAGAAAACCCTCAAAGTCTGAATTAGCTACTTAGGGAGACTAACTATTCTAACTATTCTTCCCCTTCTTGTCCTCACTGGTGTATATGGTACTAATGGACTGGATTCCCTATAAGTTTCTGCTAAATCCCCTATATCTTCAACTTCTGGGACCGGCCTCCGTGGTGTAGTGGTTAGAGCGTCTGCTCTGAAATCGAAGTGTGCGGTAGGTCGACGGTTCGATCCCCGGCCGCGTCAGATCAAAAGACGTTATAAAAGTTGCACTCTTGCGATG
>JAULCD010199638.1:0-10658 GCA_032361085.1 Calliostoma canaliculatum
CGTAAGGTAAGCTTAACAGCAAGTGTATGATGGATTGTAAGTATAAATTATAATTTTACTCAAAAAATTTATTTTTACTAAAAAAATGATTATGGTTCTAGCAAGAAAAATGTGATATTTTTTAGTAAACTTTTAATTTATACTTGCCAGAATCATACAGAGTTTATCCCATCCAGTCATCCCCTTGATTCACAGACTAATGTGGTAATTCAATGTTTGCTTGAAACTACTTTATTGGAGTGGCAGCTCTTGTCTCATCGGCACATAGGGTTACGATTTGCCGGCTGTAGGATGACAAATGGGCTCACTTTTTCACCTTTGCTCGCCGGCCTCGGCGACACAACCTCAGGTGGCGGGTTTTCTTGTGCACCTTTGATTGTTCTGTCTGACAGGCTCAACCATCTTCATTAATTTACAGCCATCAGTTCAGTGGTATCGTTGCTCACCAAAGGTACAAAATTTCAAAAGCTTCTGTGCGCCTTTGCTGTGGAAGACCAGACTCAAAAGTTTTGTCCTTAAGCTTGGGACTTAAATGTAGTTTTACACGACCTGACCAGCAACACCTATGAGCCCCTCGGTAGGGTTTCCTTGCACTACTTTTTCAGAAAACTGCGCTTTTTCTTTCCCTAGCTCCTGTGGCTTGGGGTCTCTCAGGTTCACATCCTAGACGAGGCAAGAGTCGAGAATGCTTCACATTTCATCGCTTTCCAATGTCGTCGGTCCTGAAAGATCGTGCTGATCGGTCTGTCTGTCTGTCTGTCTGTCCATGCTCTTCGCATCTACCTGCAGCGATCTGAATCCCGTTGTCAACAGCAGCTAAGTCGGAGATTACTCGAAACTCAATCTCCTGATTGTTGGATGCTGTCATCCACAGTGTATACGGCACAAGGATTAGACCCTTCCTCGTTCTCGCATCCACAAGAAGTTTGGTGTCCTCCAAGAAAATTGCTCTCTACAAGCTATTATGGAGGGCTGCTTCTGGAAGTCACGTCTGTTTTAGCATCGCATTACAGAGGAGGTGTAAGGCATGCAGCAGTTTTGCCCTCTCATTGTCATGCAACAGGTTGCTAACGTATGCTGTGTACATATACTCTTTATATGTTTCCTTTTGAGGCATTTAGAAGTTGCTGTTTAAAGATATAACAATGATTCGACCGTTCGTTGTTCTACCTGCCTCACGCCCCGTTCAGTAGAATGCCTGTGAATGGTAGTTGCATTGAAGTTTTGGTTGAGTAGTATTCTTCGTCTATACGAACTCGGGTAACCAACCCCACTTTGTTTTAGTACACGATGTTGCCCATCACCATAGGTGTGTCGGTATCCTGGTTGTGTGTGTTGGCAATTACCTCTCAGGCCTTGTCTCCCACCGTGTTTTCTCTGATAAAAGCATTTGTACAACTGAAAGTAGGCTAAAACATGTGTTTTTTTTAGAGTAAAACAATGTTTTTTTAAGCCTACATTCAGATATACATTTTGGTCCACTCGACCGCCCCTCTCAACTTAAGCCTGTCTTTGTGTTTTATTCCGAAAATTTTGCTAAACTCCAGGAAAAATGATTTAATTAGAGGGAGGTAATTTTGAAATGTGCATGAGCAATATAAACTGTAAATGTTTTAGAAAACTGATTTTATGCGCAGTCAAATTGGTCAAAGACACCTGTTAAGGTAAATGACTTTGATTTGTGGTGTATCTTCAACACATCACAACAAAGAGAGGTAATAAAAGATTTTTGTGATATTCATTTAATGGTTTTTAAATGCAAATTTTTATAATTATTTGTGTTGAAAATAAGGCAGTTAATAAAAATTAACACATGTGAATACTCAAGAAAATATAACTCTGTAAAGATATTCTCTGATCCACATGATGTTTACTTTTATTGTAATGATAAAAGCGTCAAAATCTAATTCACTTGATTGTTACACCTTTGCTAGTTAACTTATGTTCTCTAAAAACAGATTTTTTGTTGTTCAGGCTCGGTTGTTCAATGAAACCCCAATCAATCCTCGACGATGTGGCCACATTCTCACCAAGCTGCTCTATCTGATTAATCAGGTAAGATTAAATATCCTACTTTTTTTCAAGTTTATATTTTCTTGCATTTACACAGCTGTGCTAAAAAAAGGATATTTACCTTCATTGAAGAAAAACTTATTGCCACCTCTTTCTCTTTATAAATATTAAGAAAATTTATAGGAATAACAGGTAACATTCACGAGTTCATCTGATTAACATCACTAAAACTGACAATGTCCATTGCACCTACAATCACGGACATTACATGTGTTGATGCTTCAATATGTTACTTCTACTGATTGAGACCAGTTTTTTTAATTCACATTTTTGCTGCTTCAGGGGGAGACAGTTGGTTCCGCTGAAGCTACAGAAGCTTTCTTTGCTATGACCAAATTGTTCCAGTCAAAAGATGTAAGTTCATGTAAAAGATTAATCCAGTCAATTTGTTTCTGAAAATGACAAAACATGAAACAAATTGAACACATGTGGGTTTGTGTGTTTTTTTCTTCAATTATTTATACAGTGTTTCTGTTGTTGTTTTGTAAGCCGTTCACAGGGACTGTTTATCTACAAAAATGCTGTCTAACTTATGTTTTTTTCATTTTACTAACACTATATTGCTATTTTTGCCATGGCTATTTTCACCGGACAAAGGAACCAACACACTAAAAATTTACTGGTCTTATTAAAATTGTACTGGTCAAAATCTGACATATACCAGAAAATGAAAACACTAATATGTTTTATCTTGCATCAAGCCATACAAAATGCTTACAATACTTTTACTGATTGTTTTTGGTTATTGGTTAACGCCGCATGAGCAATATTTCAGCTATCTGCGGCAATCTTTTACTGACCAATCGAAAAAAAGTGAACTGTTAAAAACAAAGACCCTAGTGGTTGATTACCTCCCCATGCCTGTCACCATTCTTGCTTTCTCCCTCACCTGATCAGTTAGTTGCGAAAATTGAATTGAATTTAACCCTTACCGTACAGGACAGGGAACAATCCAGATATCCTTGTCTCACGCTGATGGCATAATTGTTGCGCCCGAGAATGGATTTCGCAAGGCAAAATTGATATTCACATGAGTGTGCGGCAGTGGAATTTATAAAAAGGTATGGTGTCTTCAGTGTAGCAATCCACATATTGCCAGGATGATTACTGTATATTACCACGTATAAGTCGAAAATTTGGCACCCACAAAAGGCGGGGTGTCAGTTTATACATGAGATACAGATCTTAGTTCATTTTTTAGGAGATATTTGCCGTGAGGCATACGTGACGGGCCGCGATCAAAACCAGGAGTAAGGATGAAGTGTAAAATATTTCTCCAAATCAATGTTTAAATGTATTATAAATAATAAATATAAGCCTAAAATATGTGAGATAGTCAGTGAGTGAATAGAGTTTTACATGGCTTTCAGCAATATTTCAGCTATATCGCCATGTAGTGTACAAGAGGCACATCGAGGGAGTAGTAGATGAGAAAAAGAGAATGACAGAAAGAAAAGCTACAGCAAAAGATCCCCATTTTAGCCGGCTTGTACGTCAAGCATGGGGTACCTGTGGTCCTATTCTTCCCAATGCCCGAGGACATTCCCCACAAACCTCACAGGGGGAGATCGCTTTGGAAGCAGTGCCGAATTGCACCGGTTCCAAAACAATCTCTGCGCTACGACAGTCATAAAGCCTATAATAAGAAACAACTTCACAGGACATTGTTTAAAAAAACACATACGATCTACTAAGCCTAAGATCATTGGAGGGACGGGCCCTATAAATACTTCAAAGAAGTTGTGTCAGAGTGAGACACCAGTATAGCCTGGTACCCCTAAAATTCCGATGTGGGGTTACTTCACAGGTTGACACATTTTTTAGATATAGGGTTTACAGATTGACACAATCAGGTGTGTGGTTCTTTAACAGGTTGACACTTGTTTAGATACAGGGTTCACAGATTCACACATTCAGATGTGTGGTTACTTGACAGGTTGACACATGGTCAGATACAGGTTTGACAGATTCATACGTTGAGATGTTTGGTTACTTCACAGGTTGACATGAGTTCAGTTCCATGGTTCACAGATTGACACATTCAGATCTGTTGTTACTTGACAGGTTGACATGTGTTCAGAAATAGGGTTCACAGATTCACATGTTCAGATGTGTGGTCACTTTACAGATTCATACGTTCAGATCTTTGGTTACTTTGCAGGTTGACACATGTTTAGATACAGGGATCATAGATTCACACATTCAGATGTGTGGTTACTTCACAGGTTGACGCATGTTCAGATATAAGGTTGACAGATTTACAAGTTAAAATCTGTGGTTACTTCATAGATTCATATGTTCAGATGTTTGGTTACTTCAGAGGTCTTCAGAAATAGGGTTAATAAATTGACACATTCAGATCTGTTACTTCACAGGTTGACACATGTTCAGATCCATGGGTCACAGATTAACACCTTCAGATATGTGGTTACTTTGCAGATTGACACATGTTTAGATGTAGGGTTCATAGATTCACACATTCAGATATGTGGTTACTTTGCAGATTAACACATGTTGAAATCCATGGTTCACAGATTCACACATTCAGATATGTAGTTACTTCGCAGATTCACACATTCAGATGTGTGGTTACTATACAGGTTGACACATGATCAGAAATAGGGTTCACAGATTCACACATTCAGATGTGTGGGTACTTCACAGGTTGACGCATGTTCAGATATATAGGGTTCACAGATTCACACGTTCAGATCTGTGGTTACTTCACAGGTTGCTAATGTTTAGATACAGCTAGGGTTTACAGATTCACACGTCCAGATGTGTGGTTACTTCACAGGTTAACACATGTTCACTTCCATGGTTCACAGATTCACACATTCAGATGTGTGGTTACTTCGCAGGGTGACACGTGTTTAGATATAGGGTTCACAGATTCACACATTCAGATGTGTGGTTACTTCGCAGGGTGACACGTGTTTAGATAAAGGGTTCACAGATTCACACATTCATATGTGTGGTTACTTCACAAGGTGACACGTGTTTAAGTATAGGGTTCACAGATTCACACATTTATACGTTTTGGCAGCAGTACTAATGACAGAATAGCAACTAAACTAAAACTTTTTGACATTATAAATTTGTTATGGTGTCTGCCGTATATGGCGTCATCATTAGGTCGTGGAAAAATTTTAGGTGAGAGGTTGACGCCTCGCCCATAATTTTTCCTCTAACCGAATATGACACCGTATACGGCAAACAAAGACATCATAACTAATAATATCCTTTAAAATTCCAGGAAACGTCACTTAGAAAAACTTCTCCAAAACTATGCCACATGATAAGGGTTGAGGCAGCTAATATTTACCAAACTTCACAAAATGTAAATGTCACTGAAGGCAGTACAGGTATCATCTCAGATATTCAAATCATTGGATGATTGATCACAAGGGTAAGTAGAAAAACAATAAAAAGATCCAGAAGAGGAGAAAACGAATAGGGTCATAAATAAGGGGTGTAACGATTCATCGATTGTATCAATATTGTTATCGCCTGCCGTATGTTGTGATGGATTGATTACCATTTCATATAGGCAATATATATCACAAGATCTTTTATTGTGAATATAGAAGATACATCGATATACCGCCACAAACAACAATACATCCCGATACCGTGTAGTGAACAAACAAGACATTATGAGTATTCACAAAGAGTTTACGAAATAAGGAAAGTAACTCGTTAGCGATAAGTACCTTCGCCAAGTGTCAAGAAAGTCTATACTATAAAAGTTAAAAATGACGTAGACCTAGTTTCAATACGGCAGAAGACCCAGTTTTTACTTGATGCCCCGGCAGTATTTAGGTCTGGGTGTAGAAACTTTTCGAATTTGAATGATTAGAAAATAGGAAAGTTATGTCAAAAAGACAAGTTAAATTCTATATCAGAAATTTATTTTTCTTCAGACAAATATTGCGATACATATCGTCTCGGCACTCTGAGGTTTTATATTATATATCATCTCGCACTTAATAGGACAATACTTTGCATCGTATCGCCATGAAGTGTAAGTATCGAAATATATCGTCTCGCAGCATTGTCCACGATACACAGCTTGAGTCTTAACCTCATGTTCCATCATTAAAGTTGTTAAGCACATTTACTTAACCTCACCCTTATTACAAGCTTCTTAAGATCCCTTTTTCAAATTCCTTATTCTGCACCCAATAAAGTATAATGGAAGAGTACACAACACACAAAATTGTATAATATATGTACAGAAATAACAATATCAATAAACCTGCATACATTTAAAGGGTGTAACGATATGGAGGAGTTGCGATACGATACATATTCCTATAAAGGGTCGCGATAAGATACGTATCACAATACATTTAAGTCATTTATAAAAGTGTAATTTTCGAGAGAAATAGTATACTATGTGTCTTAGATTAAAATTGATAGTGACAAGACAGTTACCAGCAGTGGTGAGATGTAGTGTGTGCTATTTATTGATCGGGAAAGCCAAAAGTCTCATTTAAAGGGAGACTATTCCTGTTATCAAAATTTTTTTCACTTGGTAACTTTGAAAAATTATCACAGTATTCAACAATTATAAGTACCGTGTATCGCGATACACGTCCTTCAAATTAATGTATTGCATCCTTAAGGCCCTTGTATTGGGATACAATACTGTATTGCCGTATCGTTACACCACTAGCATACATACACAAGCTACTTACCTACTCACATTCATGACATACAAACAAATAAACAATGTTTTTTATTCAGTGTCACTAAAAACACAATGTCAAATAATTCCTTTAAAAAATTAACACTCTTCCTGTATTGCATCTTGTTATGAATTCACAATTTATTTTTGTAATGACATCAAGAAATAAGAAAAGGACAATATTTGGCAATGTGTTCATGTAACTAGCAGTAGGAGTGTCACGATACACAGATGCATCCCAGTATTTTTTCTGGTGATGCACTACACGATACAGATTCATAAATATGTTCTGTATCGATTGTAATAAATATCTGTATCAATACAAGTCAATTTCTACATCCATCTTAACTTTTAATTGACCATTCTTAATTTTTAATTCACTGGGTTTGTGTCAAAAAGATTATGAACAATGGACATAATAATATGATATGAAAAAACATGTATCACAGAATCATTCTATTAGGGGCTTATGATGACTGACAAAACTTGACATTTGGTTGTAATAAAAGTGCCTATAGTTATGTTTTTTCCATTTATTAAAAGAATTAAAGATAAAATGTTTGCTTAAATTTATCTCTCTTCTGATAAAACTGTCGAAAAACTGTATCATGAACATATGGTGGCGCGTGGTCTAGTGCATAGCATGATTGATCACAATCACGTCAAGTTCAGCAATGCCGGGTCTGGATTGTTACCAGATAGGTGACCCGATCGGCTTGCTGGATTCCTGCGAGAGTATTCTCAGTAAGGGTATTAAAATTGCCCTGCCCCACACTGAGACACAGGTTGAAAAGCTTGTGGTGTCACCCTAGGCAAGTGGTTTTGTTCGAAGTGTGCCTCTGTTCACCTAGCAGTATAACTGGGCACCTGGTATGGAAGGTGTGAGTAATGTGAATGCTAACCTTCTAGCGCTTAACCGGCAGCTTGGGTTGTATAATCCCCAGGGAGTTGTGACTGACACTGAGTAAACATTGGGTCCGATGACCAGGGTAATAATATGCGCTATGAGCATGCATTCGTGGGTGGATATTGCGCTTTATAAATAACCAGTATTAATTATTGTTATCATTGTTATATAGATTACAACTCCTTGGGTGATAAATAACGACGTTTCGATGAAGATGTGTCACTTGCTCGATAACGGTGTAGGAGTTTGAATCGGAACGTCGCTACTTAGCAAATACGAAGTTGTAATCCATATGTGTACATTTATTTGTCTATTTTGCTTAAATTAGGACAGCACTGCTGGCCTATTTTTAAAATCATACTTTATTGCAGGATAAAATATGGGCAAATACTTAATGCCTTAGCGACGACTCTTTAAACAATTCATTTCAATGTTTTATTGTCTTTCTAAACATTTTATTACAGGAAATGATTTAAAATAGTAAGAGGTAGTTACTCCGACAAAACCAAACTCGGCCCTCGACAGGTTAAGCGCAAATAAGCCTTTGACAGCATGCACACACGCACAGCACGACCGATGGTTCGCTGCTAAAACTTACAGGTATTCGTTGGCGAGCTATTTGTGTTAAATTGTTTTTTCTGTTGCGTCTAAAAAAATACAGAAAATTGCCAACAACATAAGTATTCACAGTTCTAAAATTACCTAACTTTTTTAACTATTGTATTCACCTTGAGCTTGTCAAGATAACATCACTACTATATAAACATATAGGCTGATTTGTTTGTTTAACCGGGCCGACAGGTCTAGTGGGGAGTTTCAAAGGCGTCCCAGGGGATTTTTGTGGCAATTAGAGAACACGTGGCAGAGCTTTATCGGGATATAAAAGGACTAAACTATATGGTATATTTATGATTTTATTGTGTTTGTCACTGTCTAAACGGCATAAAAAGTCTTTGTTATTAGCTTTAGGAACTGTGACAACTTCACCAATCAGATAGGTACAACCCAACTTTCGATCGTAATGCTTCGTATTTAGAGAAATCCCTGTGGCAGATTGATTAAGGTTTTGGATGTTCAGTGCTGGCTATTTAGTGCCCGACTCTGATGGTGTGGGTTCGAATCCCGCACAGGGTTTAACCACACAAATATTAGAATATTCACTTAAATTGCAGATAGTATAATCCTAAATATAACACGAGTTGATAAATGTTTAAAACTCCGAGGCCATTCGGCACCAGTTCTAAATCGATTTCTGCGCTACGACAGTCGTAAGTCTATGACACAGGCCATTATTTCAAAAATCGCTCACGGTCAACTTAACCTAAAAACGCTTTGAGAACCTGACCCAGGACAGACTCCACTAGACATTATAGCAATGTAATAAAGACAATCTATGAATTATTGAATCTAAATGACGGCTTTTGGTGTAAGCGAAAAGCGAGCATGACCTGCTTTACTGGTAGTACCCGTC
Source organism: Calliostoma canaliculatum (assembly GCA_032361085.1). Taxonomy (NCBI): domain Eukaryota; kingdom Metazoa; phylum Mollusca; class Gastropoda; order Trochida; family Calliostomatidae; genus Calliostoma; species Calliostoma canaliculatum. The sequence continues at coordinate 9,142 of JAULCD010199638.1, forward strand.
ATAACACAATGTGACATGAAAACGTATATTATTTGCAGTTATTTCGTGCAAAATGTCTACTATTGACTAAGTCCACGGTCATTTTCGTAGCACTGTATCAGAACCATGGTAAATATTTAAATTCCATCAAAAGACCGTCACAAAGAAACCAATCAATAAGACGTGTTTCAGAGCGTTATCCATGGACTTGATGAGTTGAGTTCAAGTTATTGACAAGATAATGGTCATCTGTCTGTATCACAGTCCACTTCACTCTCTGGACAAGAAAAGTATCCCTGTCTGTATTAACACGAGTCTGGGAGATGAATCGCTGCTATAGGTGTCTGTGTGCTCTACTATCACAAATCCTGTGAATAAGTGTGTGAATAAGTTACTACCAGGGCCCAGTTTGGGTTTTGCCAGTGGGTTTGGTTTACAAATGTCCAAAATCGTTGTAAACTTTGCACTTTCCAAATAAAAAACAACGATGTTTGTACATTTGTAGACAAAAGCCATTAACCAAGTGACCAGGTTTACGATACCGTAAATTTACGACGAATTAACCCTGGGGCCCGTTTTACAAAGACGTCATAACTTTACGACGTCCTAAATCATGTCACTGGGTTAATAGATTTGGTTTACAAATGCCCAAAAAATGTTGTAACCTGTGCACTTTCCAAAGAAAAAACAAGTTTTTCTTTGGAAAGTGCACAGTTTACGATTTGTGGCTTTTGTAAACCTAAACCTGTTGCCCAGTGAAATGGTTTACGATGTCGTAAATTTACGATGGCTTTGTGAAACGGCCTAATAAATAAATTAACGTTAATGTATGTTTCTGTATATCAATATCTGCATGTAAGACATTCTGCATGCAAACAAAATTCGTTACACTGTAATGTGAAAGCCGGAAGCCATTTTTAAGAGTATCAATCCAAATTAACAATATGACATTTATATACGACATTACAATAATACACTATCTATTTGCATTTATTATGTACGTGTTTATTTATACTTTATTAGGTCAGGAATCCATTTAACCCATGAAGTGCTAATTTATTTGTATAATACCTAAAAACGTAATAACCTTATAATGTTGAAAAAACATCCTGTATTGATTTGTTTCAAAGAGCTCTCCATTGTAGGCGCTTTTAAACAAAGTACGACAGATATGTTTTCAACGGCCTACAGTTGAACGCAAGACAATGTTATTGATAAAACAGCAAACTAAATGTACACAATCAATGGCAATATAAATAGCGCTAACGTTTAACCACAGAGTGCCAGCTCAACATTTGTTAGACCAAAATTTATTCTATGAAATACTTTTATTTCAATTTCTATTTTTTTCTGAAGACTGAGTTGGAATAGTAGCTTCTAGACTTGCTTATTTATAGACTGTCGACAAGGCTCTATAAACATTCTACTGTCTTGGAGCAAGACTAAACATTTGTCTATTTCAAAGTCTAAATTTCAATCTAATAGACAGTTAAAAAACTATGCTGTGATAATTTGTTTAAAAGAGCTCCTATCGGAGC
>JAULCD010199748.1:0-23121 GCA_032361085.1 Calliostoma canaliculatum
ATTGCTCAGGTCAGGTTCGACCAGTCTGCACAGGGTGCAGTCCACTTGGGTCTCAGGTATGATTTTATTGCTAAAAATCAATTACCAGGACAGGAACCGAGACAGTTCCATCGCTATCATCGATCTTGGGATCGCGTGATACCGAAGATGTGTCTTTATGTCCTGTGAGAGCACGTCGCGTTTATCTACGAGACAAAGATTTTTCAAGCAAGTATTTATTCCACTGCTAGGAACGGCGGAAGTGGAAGTTTCGCGTACCACGGTATCGCAATGGCTACGTGCCACTATCTTGAAAGCATACGCGGCGGCTGACTTACCGCCGCCGTCCCGTCGAATCCACATGAAGTACGTGCGTTAGCTTCTACTATGGCGCTACACAGTAATTGTTCGCTTCATACTATTATGCAGGGGTGCTTCTGGAAATCCACGTCTGTATTTACCAGCCATTACTTGAGGGATATATCGACTGTAGATGTGACAGGCATCCAGCAGTTCGGACCCTTGGTTGCTGCTCAACAGTTGACCAATGTTCCAAGGTGATAACTTCCCTGATCCGAGATTAATCTTCCGATCAGGAGGCAAAAAGTCAGTTGGCCCTCTTCCAAACGAGGCATGGGCAGCGGTAGTGTGGGTCTCTGGCGATCTGTGGGATAAACTAGGCAAGTTGTATGATAAATTCGTAAGTAATAAATATAATTTTTTTGTATAAAATTATAATTTATACTTAGGATTTATCATACAAGTGAATCCCGCCCGGTTCTCCCCCAGAGACCTCACAGTACTCTGTCATTAGGTGATGGTTTTTAGGTGGTGGTATTTGTACATAAAAACATAGTTATTTTGTATTGACTCTAGGGAGTCAGTCAGTTGCACATGCTTACATGTCTGGCACTCGTGTCTACTATATTGCGAATAAAGCTACACCTGGTGGTCACGTGATGCTTGAGCAGCTCATGCAGCACACTTCACAGGTAGGCTCAAGCATAACCAGGTAGGCTAGACCAGGCAACTGACAGTGTTTTCATTTTTTATTCAGGTCGCATAGTTAGGTAGCTCCTTCATTTCCATTCTACCGTAAGAATACCATAAAGGCAAGTTGTATGATAAATCCTAAGTATAAATTATAATTTAACAATTTTTTTTTATTTTTATCTGCTTAAGTCATGCCTCTATGCATTGATCACAAAGATGAATGCCTAGAGATATCATTCAGTTAAGTCTAAATTATAATTTTACACAAAAATTCATTATCTAACAATTACTACTGTCCCAGACAGGCGCAGAGACAGTTAGCTTACGTTAAGTCAGAGTCAACCCATTTGCAAGACATCCATGTATGAGACGGTCGTTAATTTAGATCGCACACTATACTCCCTTGTTGTAAAGTGAATTAACCTATTAACCTGGGAACTGTTGTTCAATTAAAACCTACTCTAGGAATGTTTACAAAACAAATCAGGGAATTGGAGACTAAATACAGGAAGTATTTACATGCAATTAAGTCATTTGTGAGACAACAACACTTGGTTCATATGGTAACTATGAAAACTAAGAAAAATAAAAATAACCAAATTCCCCAAAAAGCAAAAAATACCACTTCAGCACCTGATTGATCTACCTGCAAAGTTTCATTAAAAATATTGAATAGTTTTCAAGTTCTGCTCCGGAAACGAAATGAAACCCCTTTTTTTGACAAAGCTTCTATGGAAACTGAGAAAAATAAAAATCACAAAATTCCCCAAATAGCAAAAGGCACCACTTCAGCACCTGATTGATCTATCTGCTGAGTTTCATTGAAAAATATTGCGGGGAATAACAATAATGTCAGAGTAAAATTTGTTGAGTCACCAGCATTTAGGTATCACTTTTATAAGCAACGGTAGATCGTCAGTTAACATTGGTAATATATTATTAAGTCAACTTTTAAAATTACATATTCAATGAAAAAACTCAAGTAGTTACAAAATAAAATCTTTTAAAATAAGGTCATAAATGTATAGAACACATCTTTTGTTAACAAGATAACTTGAACAAGATGACAGGTATCAGCTTACTATACAATATGACATCATTTTTTTTTAAGAAAGATGTACAATAAATTTGGCAAGATTACGTACATTTTTAACATTATTTAAACTTAGTAATCTACACATTTTAGGAATATTTGGCAACCCAAAGCTAAGTTCTGCGTAGACTGCGAAGAAAAATAGACGAGGTGCGAAATATGAATTCTGTTCACAGTTACGGGCTGATTTATGCTTCACATACAAACGATGACTGAAAAAAAACCACATACAAGCAACATTCCCCAGCATATAAAAAATTTAATTAAATCTATACATCTAAAACGTGATCAGTAAATTGAGGACATGGAGAATGGTCCGATCTGAATTAGAGCGACATTTTTACGTATCTGGTTTTGACGTGTGTGCGATGGGGCTGAAATGAGAAACAGCAGAAACAGAGTTTTTTCGTACCACAATATCACAATGCAATGGTTAGCAGGACTTACAAGGCCTTCCAGGTACTTCAGCTTCCAATCTGCACAACGTATGTGCGACCGCTTCTACCATAGCCTTAACCGGCAGTGGTGTGTTCAGTGCCAATAATGCAGGGTTGTTGTTTGGAAGTTAGTCCGTCTCTCTCACCATTACCTTAGGGTTATAATGATGGTGGATGTGGAGAAAATACAGTAATTCAGTCCACTGGTGGTAGCTCAACAGTTGAATAACCACAGGGGCAATGAATGCACTTCCATACTAAAACATCCCCTTCTTCCTCAGACGAAATAGGCGGTACAAAAATTTACACCATGATGTGCCACCACAGCTTTCCATCGAATAAACATGTATAGAGGTATGATATAGATATATCAATATGAATGAAGGTTTTGTGTAAAATGCTAAATTATACTAACCTGAATCATACTTGATTCAGCCCACCTGTCCGACCCCCAGACATTTGTGATGTAGGAATCTTCATTTTTAAGATTACGAGGATTATGATTTACACACACGGAGGCTCCATGTGGTGAGCAAGGGACCTTACTCTGTATAGCAAAAGGGGGGAGTAATCATGATTCCTTTTTATCTAGGGTAAGCTCACCTTCCCCTTTCTACCAATTTGATCGCCACGGTAAATACTAAGAGGTATTATTCAGGTATAAAATATAATTTTATAAAAAAAATTTTTTTTATACTTGGCCTGAATCATACATGATTCATCCCAATCAGCCTGGATATAGAACAACACGGTGAGTACTGATGTTTTGTATTTTCACAGAAAAGTGAAAACCAAGATGTTCGACCAGAATTAGCATGCGGTCGGTGGTGCACATGCACAGTTAACCCCCATGATTGATGGTACAAGTTATCTTTTGTTTACTATGTAACCAGGGTTTGGTGTTAATCTCCTTTCCCTCTCTACCGATCAAAAAGATGAAATGACAATCTGTTTTAGGCTATAAGTATGAACTATAATTTTATCCTAAAAAATTATTTTTGTTGAAATTTGTTTTAAAGATTACCACAAGATAGGTTTTGAAAAGCAAAAATAGGTTGGACTTTAATGGTGAAATTCACTTATTATGCTGTAAGCACCATAAGGGTTAAGAATATTTGTATTCCTGATGACTATGTGTTCTGCTGTGTGCCTGCTAGGTCAATCAGGAGAGAAGAGGAAACATGAGGACAGCTTGCTGGCTGATGAACTCAAGCGGAAGAAGATTGAGGGAGATGTGTTGTCCGATACAGTCACTGAAATACTGGCCACAATCACTGATCCTGCACTCATGATTGGCCCAGACGTACGTTTTTAATATTATATCTTGCACTTTAATTCTTATAGTGCTCATGGCATATTTTTCAATTTCAATGTCCAATCTAAACAAGCTGTTGAAAACCTTTCCTGTTGTAATTTGGTAAACAGCTCTTACATGGAGCTCTTTTAAACAAATTACAACAGGATAGGTTTTCAATGCACATGTTCACAGTATAAAATCATTGTCAATTATTTGCCACATTGGTGAACCTTTACCGTGCCGCTCATGGATATATCCGGAATCCATATGCAACTGCTGACGGCGCAATTGTTTGACTTGGGATTGGCCCTAAGAAACTGAATTTGGTATTTGCTGAGACGTGCGCTTGAGGAATTTTTGTAAAAGTATAGTCTTTTCAGTGGCGCATTACGCATGTTGCCGGGATGATGATCGATCAAATAACTGGTGAAATCGATCGAAAAATGGTTAAACATCCTGGTGATGGCAAATTTGGAGAAATTCCAGGCAATTTTCATTTATTTTTAGCGCTTTCTACACGTGAATGCCAATCGACTCATAATAATCAACTGGACTAAATGTCAGAAACATGTTTCCACACAATATCGTAAATGTAATACAATATTTGTTTTTTTATTTGACTACAAGTCACAAACATTACAACAAAGTATTTTGTATCCAATGTTTATCAACAGCAATTACTAAAAATTCTCACCTTATAGAAGATGAGTAAAACACAAATTTATCTTGAATTTTTCCCAATATTTCAATATAGTCAGCTGCCATTTGTACACAATATAGAGTGACGTAACACACACAAATACACAGAGGGAAATTCCAGGGATATTCTGTGCAATATGCATTTGTGAACATAATATATTCTGGCGACATTTCTTGTTCAGAATTTTATAACGAACATAAAACTGCCAATTTTTTAATATAAAAAAATAATGAAATACAAACATAAGAAACAAACTAATTTTTCGAATATATCGAAGAATGAACTTTTTAAAATTATTTAAGTAAGAGAAAATATGAATATAATGAAATTAAAAATATGTATTGCAAACAAGTTGTCTCCCTTACATTATCAAAGACAGACATTTTTCATTACACGACAATGCACAGTGAGTCAATTTTCCTTAAAAAATGAAAAAATTATTCCAATGTGAATAAACCCCAAAATTTAAAATTTGTTCTAAGTCCAAACTGACCAAATTCCATTGCGCAGCCGTACGTGACGCACCGTGGGCTTGCTGCAAACTTTATTCGACCACGGTACATTCTCAAAAGAATTGCGCATGGTAATGGTTAACCCTTACCGTGCACAATTGTTTTGAGCTTGCAATGCCCAGCCAAGTTTGTAGTATGCGCGTAGTACGACACAGAGGGGATGATTTTAGTTTTTGAAATTTTGCACTTATAATAATTTTTGCTTTTTTTAAAAAAATTGGCTTATTGTCTGGACTTGTGATTTTTTTTGTGAGCTGGGCGCTAGCTTTTCACATATTTATTTTACACAAAGTTAGTTTCTTATTCCACCTTTTTTTTCAGAAAGCGGTGGATTATTGGCGAACTTATAATGCAAATTAGAAAGCAAATTTTAATTTATATTTCCTATGAAATGGTTAACTTTATGTTATATCTCAGATTACACTATCTACTTTAAGAGCTGTGCCAGTTTCACCTGTCAGCAAGGTACTGAGCATACCTTCATCTTGAGGTGTTGGGATGCTCAGTGCTGGCAATTTGGTGCCCGACTCTGAGGGTGTGGGTTCGAATCCTGCACATGACTCAATTTCGCAAAGTGATAGAATATTAACTTTTTCAGATAGTGTAATGCTATTTATAACATATAATTGTTTGTCTCTAAAAAAATGGCATAAAAAAAATTAAGTTGGATAACTTGTTCTCAATCCTTTTCTTCGTGAATAAAATATGTTTAAAACATAAAAAAAAATCCCAAATTTTTATACATTGGCTACATTTTTTTCTTTAGATATAAATGAATAATGGAAGGAACTTGTGCTGAGATTTACTTGAACAACAACAGTAAAGGCACATTTGAATAGGATAGTAACGTTGATGATCCCGATTGGGTATACACCATCACCACCAGCGACAACGACGCTGTTCACCATGATTCAACAGCGACAGAGGAAGACTTTGTCAGTCTTGATCCAACGGGTGACGACCAAAGATGATTTTGTCGTCTTTGAGGACCAGGGTTATGTCAACCTGCGCAACAACTTTGACAATAATGACTTTATGCACCAATGGGAGGAAGGCATAAGACGCTGGCAAACGCATGCATTTACAGCTAAAACTAGACCGCAGCAGTATGCCAACACTCCAGAAACAAACCTGTTGCCTGGCAACTTTATAAATTTGTTTTTAGACGACAGCCATTATGAAATTATGGCTTGAGAAACAAATCCATATGCAGAGCGGTTTTGGACATCAGGAAACTTGACACCCCATTCTCGATTTCACAGATGAGTTCCCACCAATTACTTGGAAATTAAGGTCTTTATTGTCTTTGATTATAGCCATTGGGCTTGTAGTACAGAAGGACATTCAAACTTATTGGTCGAGTAACGATGTAACGACTACGCCGTTCTTTCCTGCACTGTTTCAAGGGACTGATTTTGGCTTGTTATGAATTTCTTTAACCTAGCTGACAACATTATTAGTGTCCAGAGAAATAAAAAAAAATACAGTCAACTAAACAAACCTGGTGTCGTATATCAAAATGTCATTAATCATTTTAAAAAAACCAACTGTACACTCCGAAACATTTTATCTCTATCGATGAATGTTTTGAATTATATAAGCTTTCATTCATTTTGGGTAATTAATGTATGTAAAATCCTCTTTCATTTAAGTAGGATGAGTAAACTTAAATATGTCCGCGCAAGCTTGAACAAGAGCTATTCCCAGTTTTAGTCCTTTGTGAAAGCTTGCAATGTAAGTTGGCTGGGCGTTTGTTGAGTCAAACTAATTGAATTCTTTATTGTTATATCTAGAGCCTACGTAGGAGATAAGAATGTCTGTTATTTATTAAGGTTTATGTATGATTAGTATCTTCACTATTTCAATGTATTACATTCAAGCAGGCACTCGGACGAGTCTATTATTTCTTAGGGTTAAATTCTTGTTTGTTGTATAGTTTATGTAAATGTTTGAGACTTGCTATAAATAAAGCAAATATAGTATAACTCTATTTATAATCAGAAATGTTTAGTTGCCTTTTGAGGTTATAAACCCATAAATAAAGATTGGTTTAAATGTGATTTCTTTCCTCATCCCTGAGTAAAATCGACTAGACCATTTCTGAGAATTTTTGTGTGACTACAATGTGCAAGAATGTAAAAAAAGAATACATTTCGACAAAAGTATGAAGACAAACGCTGATGAAATTACCCTGCAACCTGGCCCATCTGAAACGTGACTTTTTGGCCGACACCAACACTGCTGGAAACTTCTTAACATTATAAACTTCCTGGTTGTCACCAATGTTGTTGGCAATATTCTCATCTTATTTTATTGGCTGTCAACATCGACGTTGGCAAACATCTGCATCTTCTTAAATGTCTTAGTTTTCGTCGTTTGACTTTGGCAAGTATCTGCATCTTTCATACTGTTTAACTTCCTGCCCGTCTCTGACATTGTTGCTGATCTTGGGGTCTGAAGACTATGTCTTGATTATGTCACATTATATATTGTAAGTAAATGTCAATGAATTGTATGTGTGAAGCTTGTGCCAAAGTTTAAAAGTTTTGAAACAAGTTTTAAAACAGCTGTGTAAAAAGCGCTCAAAATGCCTAAAATGACCAGGAATATGTGCCATCACAGGATGGTTTAAAGTATATTTCTTTTTTCCCCCCCAATATATGCATCTTCTTTCAGTCATAAATTCTGATTCGCCTCTGGCAAGCTTGTTTAAATAAATAAATTTGAGAATATCTGGAAAAGCCATGTAAAAAGTGATTAAAAAAGCCTGGAATTTCCCCACATTCACCATCATGGGGAAGTTTAACCATTTTTCCATCGATTTGACCAATCAATCGATCAAAAACATCCCGGCAATATTTAGATTGCGCCACTGAAAAGACCATACTTTTTTTTCACAAATTCTACTGCCATGCACTCAATTTTACCTTTTGAAATACAATACCGGAGAAAGCAATTGCATCGTTAGTGTGAAACTAGGGTATTCAGATTATTTCATGTCCCACATGGTGAAGGTTAATAAGAACAAATTTATGTAATACACTATGAAATACTACTTTTCACCCATATTTATTCAGATTTATCTAGCCCAATGTTGCAATTAGCTGTTTTCCCTCCCACTCTGGTAGAAGCAGACATACAATGCCTGTTTATGTCAGAAATACAAAAGCACTCATTTAGACCCACCCACAGTAAGCATCAGGTTCCCACACCTGGGGAACCTCAAACCCGTGCACATGCCGCTCATGCCTAATACCGTCACCAAGTCACTTGCTCTCTACCACTGGGTACAGAAGTGGGTCATGTTTTCTTCTTTGTATTGAAGTATTCAGATGCTTTTGCGGGTTTATTATTAATAATAATGTCTAAATCCGTTGCTGAAAAGAGGTTCTGTGATAATTGTACCTTAAGATAGTCTGCACTTGACACATATTCGGTCTGTCCCGACTGTTTTGAAAGGCTGTGTACTGTTCATTTTAATATTCTGAATGCTTGCATATTGACAAGCTGTTAAGATATCTCAGTCTACTTGAGGCGGGAGGTATACACATGTGTGCTTATATTAAGTTATCTTACCCAGAACTGTATATTCATTCTGGATAAGTATAAGTTATAATTTAACAGAGGAAAATGTCTTTTATCTATCCAATCTGTGTACAAATAAGGATAGTTGTAAATATGAAATTTTTGGCTATAAAATTCATTGATTAGAATTTTTACATGATAAAATTCTTTTCAAGGTTTTGGCTAACAGCAAACCTTAACCGACGCTATCTGCATCACAAACGTTAAAACAGTTGTCCATTGTAAACAGTTGTTAGGTACACACCGTACAGCCTGAATTTGGTACGGTACCCCAACAGTTAGTACAGGTATCCCTCTTAAAGGACAATCGGTTTGGGCAACGACTAGAAGATTGGCATTTGCATGGGGGCGTGGTAGCAATTGCGAACGGACTTTCGAGACTAAGGTTGCGGCCCAGGCAGTGTACCCGGGCGCACATAGGACGTACAGTGTTTGGTATACTGATACCATAAATGCCCATAGGTATGGTGCCACCCTTGCCCTAGACTGGGAAGGCTGAGAGCTACCCTCATAAAAAAAATTACAAATGTTACCAGGTTTCCTTTTTATCCTCCGGAATGCGTTTTGTGGGGTATATTAAAATGGACTCCGTATGTGTGTCCGTGCAAATTCTCTTTTTTCCAGAGCAGACCTCGAAAACCATTCATATTTTTTAACAAAACTTTGCAGGTAAATAAATCAGGTGCTGAAGTGGTGCCTTTTACTATTTTGGAAATTTTGTGATTTTTCTTTTCCTTAGTTTCCATGGAAACAGTTTGGACTTTGTCTCCAAAAGGGGTTGCGTTTCATTTCCAGAGCAGAACTTGAAAACCGTTGTTTTCAGGTGCTGAAGTGGTGCCTTTTGCTATTTTGTGAACTTGGGGATTTCCATTGGTTGTCTCAAGGGGTTTCATTTCTCTTCCGGAGTAGAACGCGAAAACCATTCAATAATTTTCAACAAAACTTTGCAGTTCTGAAGCCGTGCCTTTTGCTATTTTGGAAATTTTGGGAATTTTTATTTTTCTCAGTTTCCATGGAAACTGTTTGGACTTTGTCACAAAAAGGAGTTTCTTAAGCAGAATTCGTAAAAATCATTCAATATTTTTGAACAAAACTTTGCATTCATATTTTACCATTATTGATGACTCGATCTGTCTTCTTGTTTTAGTCTGCAACATACTTTAAAGCCCAGACATATATACTAGCCACATAAAGAAACTGTGCGTGAAAATATTTTAAATATCAGGGCCCACCGTCCATATATGAAATATAGGTTTAAACACAGCAATTATTGGAGATATTGAAACGCTCATGCACGTGCCATTCAATATGACATCATTGATGGAGGCCGATGGACATGCAATGTGTTACTGTACATGCATCCTGTGCAGCTGTACACAGCATGTGCAACTCAAAACTTGCTGTCACTTTAGAAAGCATGATCTGTGGTCATTCATAAATTCAAAACTTCTCAGGCGCCGACAACAGCATATCACAAGCAAATCATGCCAAGATTAACTGCTGCACAAATGAAGCCATTGGAATAATCCGAGAGGGAATGAGGCAACAACAGGTGGCAAGACATTTCCAATGCCATCGTAACACGATATCGGAATTGGTCAGGCGTTATCAGAACATATTATATGATAGAAGTCATTAAAAAAATTTACACTTGCTGTGCCAATTAAGGGGTTGCGTTTGCATGCATTGTCGCTGAGAACTGTTAGAGGAAGTTATTTTTGTTGTTTTTTTACCTTACTATTCCAAGTAAGTAACCCTCTCGTGATAGGTTCATGTTACAGATTGTGTTTGCACACATGGTCGCTAATTGAGTTAGAGAAATTCATTTAGGTTTTTACACTCGCATTTTTGTGGTTGCAGGGAATAATTAACGTACAGTATATTCAGTATGGATTTTGTGTTATTTTTGCAGGAGGGCAATAACAAGATAGAATGTTATTACTTTAATTTAGTGTTCTGTCCTTCCTTAGCTGTTGGGACAAACCCTAGCTGTTTTAGTGCCGTCTAGAGTCGGCTGGAAACATTGGGTTGGTATGTGAGACTACCTTTTTATATTCTGGTATTTATTTTCTGGTTTTAACCTTTCATCAGTCAAGTGTGTTGATGATTTAGTTACCCATTACTAGTAAGGGATTAACTATTTCATGATGTTATCAGTCATCAGGGTGCCTGGTACTTGTTTTTGAAGTGCACAGTAAACCATACAATTTGTCTCGAATAAATAGGTTGTACACTGCATGGTTGTTTTTTCACGGGGTTTATATTTTCACTGTGAATACTTTGTTGAAGTCCTTGTAATCTTCCTGAATCATCTCAAAGGAAAGTTGTAGAAGTGTTGATGGGTTGACTTCTGATTTTGTAACGTCAACTGGAAGAGATAGTTTAATATCTGGAGGAGACCAAAGCCACGGGGGGATGTCATTTTGGATAGCCTGTATCGTTAAGGCTTGATCAGTTCTCTTTGGCAGAATGATGTTCTTGTTCTTTAGAAGTGCCTTTGAACGTTGGAAAAAACTGGGAGGAGCTGAGTTTTTGCTTAGGGTTCCAGGAGAGTTGTCAGGCATGAAGTGCATCTTCACTCTTTTTTTTATCACATTTTCTTGTATGAACAGGTCCAGAGGTGGAATGTCTGCCTCAATTTCCATGGCTGCAATAGGCGTGGTTTTCAAGGCCCCCGTGATGAGCCGAAGTGCTGCATTTTGGATTTTACACAGTGATTCAAGAATTGACTTTGTGCAGGATGACCAAATCTCTGATGCATAGGACATCTTACTCCTGATGAAAGTTAGATAGAATGTTCTAAGTGATGTCAAATCAGCACCCCATTTGTTGGAAGCAATAACCCTCATCAGGTTGAGACGTTTGTTGCATTGATCAGCAACTGTATTCACATGATCTTTCCATGTGAGTTTTGGATCCAAAATGAGGCCAAGTACTTTTGGATTTCTGTTGTAACGGAGAGTTACCCCATTCAAAACAAGACCAAGGCTATCTAGAGGTATGATGTGCTTCCTTTTTCTCGTGACAACTGTGTATTCTGTCTTTTCTTTAGATATCTTTAGTTTCCATTTCCTTGCCCAAGTATCGATAGCTTGAAGACAGGTGTTAAGGGTCTTGATGATGTAGTCGAGGTCAGAATGGGTCATGGCAATAGTGCCATCATCTGCAAAAGTTGCTTGGTTGCATGGCTCAGGGATGACAGATGGAAGGTCATACATCAATATATTGAATATTGTAGGGCTGATGACTGCTCCTTGAGGGGTTCCAGCATTTATATGGAATTCTTCAGAAGTTTGATCACCCACTTTCACTTTGATGAATCTCTCACTGAGAAAGTTCTTGAGGATTTGGAGCATGTTACCCGACACTCCAATCATAGCTGCTTTGGATATGAGGCCTTCCCACCATACTTTGTCAAAGGCGCCTTCTAAGTCTATCATCACCAGGACTGTGTATTGCTTTTTACTAAGACCTTGATGACATTGCTCTGTTATTTTTAGGAGAGCATCAACTGTTCCTGATTTGGGTCTAAAGCCACATTGACTATGATGCAGATCTTCATCATGATGCAATTTCCAGACGAGTCGTCTGTTGATCATGCGTTCTGCCAATTTCCCAATACAAGATGTTAAGGCAACTGGTCGATAGGACTTCACTTCTTGCTTTTTCTTGTTAGGCTTTAGAAGGGGAATGATTTTGCTGATTTTCCATTTTGAAGGGTATGTGCCATCTTTCCAGATATCATTGACCACTGATAGTAACAGGTCTTTTCCTTTGGCAGGAAGGTCTTTAAGCATCTGATTATGGACTTGATCTTCTCCAGTAGCTGACATTTTCATTTCAGAGAGAGCAAGATCCAACTCGATGATGGTAAACGGCTCATCCATTTCATTTTCTATCTCACAAAGAAGGTTTGTATGGTCGTGGATGGAATTTTCCGTGTCTGTGAACAGGGCTGGGTCTATGGTTGTTTCCGAGATTCTGCATTTATCTGCATAGTACCTGCCAAAAGCTTGGGCTTGATCTTTTGGATCTGTGAGCAATGATCCATCTTGAATTATTGCTGACTGAGTTTGTTGGTTAGACCCATTGATGGCTTTTATCTTTTTCCATATGATGCAAGATGGTGTTTCCCTGTTTATTGAGCTGACAAATTCTCTCCAAGAAGAGCGTTTAGCCATTTTGATTGCTCTTGTAACTTTTGCTTGTTGTTGTTTATATCTTATCTTATTTTGCATGGTGTTCTTATGTTTCCATTTCCTCCTTGCTTTTCTTTTCTCCTTCCTCGCATGAGCAATTTCGTCATTCCACCAAGGAGTTGAGGGTCTCTTTCTTGGTTTAGACTTAGGATAGCTCTCTTCAGCTGCCTCAATGATACACTTTGTTAGAACATCAACTTTGTCATCAATGCTGCAGTGGCTCTGTTTGATGCTGTTAATTGCCTCCATGGCAGAGGACTGTACAAGGACTTTATACAATTCTCTGTTGGCCTTCTTTATGTTCCACTTAGAGATCGAAGTTGTGTTATTGTTTGAATTAGAGCATTCCATGTCTGTCAGAGTTGGAAAATGGTCGCTGTTTAGGGAATCGTCGATGACTGTCCATCTTGTGATCTTGCTGGCAAGAGCTGGGCTGCATATTGTTACATCGATGGAATCTGTGCTTCCTGATGAATGGCTTTGGAAAGTATGCTGTTCACCGTTCATGATGATCATACCTTGATTGTTTACCCAATCCAGCAATGTAACTCCAGAAGCATTTGTTTTAGTGCTACCCCACATAGTGTGCTTAGCATTGAAATCTCCAGCAATGTAGGAATATTTTTGTTTTGTTCTGGAGTCAAACTCTGTTGGCAAGTTCTTGCAACCATTTCTTGCATAGACAGAGGTCACATTGATCTTCATGTCTTTGCACACAGTGATCATGGCTGAGATGTACTCCAAGTCCTCAGAGTAAAAACTTGATATTTCAGAAATTCCAAATTTGTGACGAACAAGTAAGCCTACACCACCTCCTTCTCTGTCAGGTCTAGCAGCATTGAGGAAAGTGTACCCCTTGAATCTGGAAGTCCACTTATCCATGTCTTTGACCCTAGTTTCGCTCAAGCAGCAAATGTCGATTCTCTGTTCCAATAAGAGGAGCTGGAACTCGTCGGCTTTGTTTGTGATGGACTGAGCATTCCATTGTAGGATACGAAGGGGTTCATGAGCATACTTGTTCTCATTTTGCGTGTTTGACTGGCATTCAGAATCAAGATTTGTTGGACCTTTACATACCGAATGATGAGATTTACCAGGTCGCTTTCTTTGCCTTTCAGAGAATTCTTTCCCAATAGTGCAGAAAATTTTGAGTTGCTTGGATTTGCATGTTTCACTTATGATCTGAAATTGGGACATGGTTGACTTTCTATCTTTAAACCAGAGCTCAACTCTCTTAGCTCTTCCCTTACCTCTGATGTAAACTGGAACTGACTTGTTAAGGTCAAAGATGTCTCTAGTCCTTTTAGGAATATCTTTGAGTGACCAACCCTTACAGAAAGTCTTCCACATCATTATTTTCAAACGTTCCGGATGGTGGTGTTTCTTGATCTTGATGTTTTTTAGCATACTTTGAGTTTTCATATTTGATTGAGCATCAGGAAGAATTCCTGGATGATGATTTGAGCAACCGTTTGTATGTTTATCAAACCATGATTTTGAGTTGTATTTTTTCCCGCATTTTTCACAGCTGAAGGAGTATGATATGGGGATTTTGGCCACACCAGAGCATGTTATTTGGTGATTGGCTAGAGGAGCCTTACGTAAATAGTTCTTTCCACATTTGTTACAAGAAAGAGTGGTAGTGGTAGTCAATTTGTCACTGTAGGGCCCACTTGCCCCACTGCGCGGACCTTGGTTACCCGGGCGACGTCCGAGCCGGTATCTATTTTTTGTATCTTTCAATATCATATTAGAAGAGGAGGGACCCTTGTTAAAAGGGCATCTCAGATGATTAACATCTATTGATGACACTTGACCATTGATTCCCTGGAGGGAATTCATCTGCTCAGAGACAGTGTCCGCCTCACCATTTAAACCATGGTTGGTGCATGGTTGGATAACACCAGGGCGTGTCCACACACCGGTGGGCCTGCGTGAGAATCCTTTAAGGCCCATGCTGCTCCGAGACTCCCTGTAGTTTAGCCTGGACCCGCAAGGAGACCAGTATCCATGTGTTGCCACGAGGAGGCACTACAGGAGTCATGACTATGGAGAGGTTATGTACCGGCAGGGAGAGACTGACGCACTCGGCTCGCCTTTTCGCCTTGCGGCTAGCCAGCGGTGCAGAGAGTAATAGACATAAAGCCGAAAGCAGAAGCAGAAAGAGCTACAAAGCAGACAGTTTATACCACCACCATTCTACACACTAGACACATCACATAGCCCTGTGGCAAGCCACCAACACATAATGGCCTATATGGTCACCAACTTAAATGGCTGTAAATTTTTTAGCCCAGGGTAGATTTTAGTAGGGTTTTATTTTTAAACACAACTAACCTATATCTTTCATTTTAGCACAAAATTTGATTGTTAGTCAAAATGTCCGGGTTATTTGAGTTTTCTACTGGCCTTATCCCAGCATGGGAAGTGGTAATTGACTACACATGCACACATGATATTGTTGATAATGCCTGCAGGGACTGTTATCTTCCTGCGAGGCAATGGATAACACTGGCCAAGATAAGATGTTAATGCTAATTAACTAAGAGAATCCACAAGACATTATAAACAAAGTAAAATAAACTAACTAACATAGTACTATACGACTGCTTGCACCAAACATACTGCTGGTATATAGACCTACAGCAAATGGCGGAAGCCTGAAGTTTTACTCGGCCTGTTGCTCACAATGCAGGTAAATAAGAATTATTCCCCATTGAGGCCCAAAAAATTACCCATTGTGCAGCTGAAATCCTTTGCTATGGAAGAGTCATCAGAAAATGACATGTCACCCAGTACCTGTAAAGTTTTGAATGTTTATAGAGCATGTCCCTTTTTTTGGACTGTCTACACAGAAACACAGAAACGAAAAAATCACAAAGTTCCTAGCAAAAATAATAGCACAAGAATCATCAGAAAATGACATATCATCCTGGTTCCTGCAAAGTTTTAGAAAGGTTTGAGCAGAAGTGTCTTCATAGAAATCGAAGTCCCTTTTTTTGGACTGTCTACACAGAAACACAGAAACGAAAAAAATCACAAAGTTCCTAGCAAAATTAATAGCACAAGAATCATCAGAAGATGACATATTCCCCTGGTTCCTGCAAAGTTTTAGAAAGGTGACTTCCGGTATGGCGTCGGTCAGAGTGACACGTTGGTAACGTCGCTCCGTGCCCATCATCCCGAATCCACCTAAACCATGGCTTCTAACAAAAAGTCTGCGCGTCAAAAAAAAGCTGGGGAGGTTTCTACAGCGGAAACGAACTGTATTTCTTCTTATCTGGCTAAAGAGAACCCAACCTCGAACGGAATGACTGACCAACAATCTGCTGCACCCACGGAGAAAATGGCGTCGCCAAGTTGGAAAGACAACATCACTAAACAGTTTCTGTTGGACGCGCTGAAAAAACATACCGACGAAATCTGTGTGAAAATTGACTCTGTATCTCATAAAGTTGAAGCTCTAACTAAAAGGGTGGACGACCTAGAAGAAAGCGTCGAATTCACCAATCATCAAACTTCGCGCGTGTCGGAGGAAGTAACAATGGCGGAAACTAAGCTGAAGCGCGAAATAGAAGCGTTAAACTCCAAGATTATAGAGGGCCAGATGTACTCTCGTAAGAAAAACTTACTGATCTACGGAATTCCTAATGAAAAGACTGATTTACTAGCGGAAATTGAGCGGCTGTTCAAAACGGTATTGGATATTGATAGAATGACTGTCGATCACATGTGCTATGAAAATTACCATCGCCTTCCCAGAATGCCTTCAGTAAATCTACAAAAAAAAGGAAAAGATTTTCCAACTCCCGTGATCATTAAATTTGTGTCTATGATCGACCGAAATATTGTACTTCAGGCCGTCCGGAAGAGGGTGCCACAACTGATGGGGGAGAGAGTGCAGATTCGTACAGATTTGCCGCCTCCATTGAAACGGCTGCGAGGGCAACTTTTAGGGAAGGCTTACAAACTGCGTACAGTACACAGACAACTCCAGACTCGTGTCACCGAAAAAGGGACCTCAGTTCTCCTACAGTACCGCTTGAATTCCCAACAACCCTGGAATAACCTGGGTATTGATGAAGAGCCACTTATTTGACCATGTTGGATTTTGTTTAGTGACAGCTTGTGAGCAGATTTATATTTGTCAAGCAATAGGAACCTCTTCGTAAGTAACAGAAGAGACTCTTTATTATACGTATACGTCTATACGTTTATGACTTTTTGTTGTTAACGCTCACATGTCATATATTGCTGGCGTGATCCATATTGCAAAACATCGTGAGCCTATATTTAGATTAAAGTATGTCACGTGACTAGCTTAGACGTACAGATCACATGACCTGCAACTTGAACAGTGATCCGATGGTATTGTGTGTTTTATAAATAATTATGAGCGTTTTAGGATGCCTGAAAACAAAAATAATGTACGAAGGTTATGAGAGTTATTATCCACTTTATTATTGTATTGTTCTTGTAATCATGCACTTGCAGGACCGACATGTTACTTATGAGACTGAGACACACGTAGAGTGCAGATGGATCCTGCATGATTTCCAGCGCAGAATCTCGACATTCGATCATACCCAGCACGAAACAGGGGTTGTTGGTCTTTTCTGGGTGTTTTGAACCACGTGGGTCTCTGTTTTGACTTGCGGGTCATGTGACGTAAATTTTCACATCCCATGACTTGAAGTGGAATGCTTCTCTTGAACAGTTTCATTCTTCATGATTATTGCTAAACGTTGTAAACAGCTCTTTTTGTTACACTATGGGGCTCTGTGAGATGCATGCCCAACTTCAGTTGCTTTGGTCACGATGTCACCAAATCTATATATATATTTTTTCTTTTTCTTTTGAGTGTGCCCTGGGGATGGGGCAATTGGTTTTGAGGTGTGATGCCATTCTTGAAGATTTTTTTCTTTGTGTTTATTCTATGTTTGTTCAAATTGAATGAGTGTTGTGATGATAGAATGTATGTTGTTTGTTCCCTTCAAATAAGTATCTTTTTCAATGCAGCCACATATTTTTTGTATGATGACTATGGTTATGGCTAACAATTATGATATATCAGTATGTTCGGTTAATTGTAGAGGCCTTAATGATTATCACAAAAGGAAAGACGTTTTTGATTTTTTAAGGTCCAAAAAATATTCAGTTTATTTACTTCAAGATACCCATTTTGAAATCTCTAAAGAACCTCTCATCAGGAGTGAGTGGGGTGGTGAAGTCTTATTTGGTAGTAACAACAGTCAATCTAGGGGAGTGGCCATTTTGTTTAATATTAATGTTGAATATGAAGTACTTAATACATTTAAAGATAATAATGGCAACCTGTTAATATTAGACGTCATATTATCTGGGAAAAGAATGACTCTTGTAAATTTGTACGGTCCAAACAGTGATGACCCAGGTTTTTATGCGCTAATTAAAGACAAAATTGTATCTTTTGGAAATGAAGATTATGTTATCGTAGGAGACTTTAACTTAACCTTACAAGCTGCTTTGGACTCTGTTAATTATCAACATATTAATAATCCAAAGGCAAGACAAGAAGTTTTAAATTTAATTGGAGAGTTGGATCTAATTGACGTTTGGAGAGATCATAATCCTGAGCTTTCAAAATTTACTTGGAGACGCAAATCACCACTTAAACAAGCAAGATTGGACTTTTTTCTGGTATCTCAAAGTTTATACCCATATACTTTTGATCCTAAGATTTCCTCTGGATACCGAACAGACCATTCTCTCATTGATATAAAGTTAAAATTTAATGAGGATATTAGTGAGCGAAAGAATACTTATTGGAAATTTAATAATTCTTTATTGAAAGATAAGAATTATGTAGATATAGTTAAGGAAGTTATTTGTAATGTTACTAAACAATATAAAGCTAAAGGGGAAAATGATAATGTGAATACTGAAGCCTCTGAGGTGCAGCTTAGTATTAATGATCAGCTATTCTTTGAAACACTTCTGATGGAAATTCGTGGCAAAACAATATCTTATTCTTCATATCTGAAAAAAAATAGAAATATAAAGGAACAGGAGTTACAGAAATTAATTGACTATTTAGAACATGATTATTCAAACATTGTAAATAATTTAGATTTATTGGAAAATAAAAAGAAGGAATTGGAAGAAATACGTAAAAAAAGAATGGAAGGTATCATCATCAGATCCAGAGCTAGATGGATTGAGGAAGGTGAAAAAATCACAGGATATTTTTGTAATTTAGAGAATAGGAATTTCGTCAGTAAGACAATGTCGCAATTAGAATTAAGTGATGGCTCAGTCATTAACAAAACTGTAGACATTAGTTCAGAGGCGAAGACGTTTTATGAGAAACTTTATGAATCTAAAGAACACCTGATAAAGGATTATGATTTAAACAATTTGTTAACTGAAGAAGATTTATGTAAACTCACAGAGGAAGAAAGTTTGTGTCTTGAAGGACCAATTACTTATGATGAGCTCCTTAAATGCCTTAAAAATACAAAAAATAACAAGAGCCCAGGCTCTGATGGTTTCTCATATGAATTTTACAAGTTTTTTTGGAAAGATATATCACACTTCCTGCTACGATCTTTGAATTACAGCTTTACAAATGGTAATTTATCTATTACACAAAAACAAGGTATTATAACGTGCATTCCTAAAGGTGACAAGCCCAAGCGTTACATAAAGAATTGGAGACCTATTTCTTTGTTAAACTGTTCTTACAAACTTATCTCCTCTGTCCTGGTGGAACGATTGAAGAAAATGCTGCCAAAGTTAATAAGCACAGACCAAACTGGGTTTATGAATGGTAGATATATTGGAGATAACCTCAGATTATTATATGATATTATGTATCACACAGAATCCAATGACTTACCAGGAATGCTCTTCTTAATTGACTTTGAAAAAGCTTTTGATTCTGTTTCTTGGTCTTTCATCAATAAAACATTGTCGTTTTTTGGTTTTGGCAATGAGTTTATAAAATGGATTAATATTCTTTATAAAGATATTAAATCTTGTTTGGTTATTAATGGCACCCTATCTCCTTGGTTTTCGATTGAAAGAGGTTGTAGGCAGGGAGACCCCTTGTCACCGTACATTTTTATTTTATGTGTGGAAATTCTAGCCGGTCTTGTCAGAAAAAATCCAAATATTAAGGGCATCACAGTAAATAGGGAAGAATATTTGCTTACCCAGTATGCCGATGACACAGAATTTTTACTAGATGGCTCCAGACAGTCTTTTGAAGCAACAGTAGATACTCTCAATTTATTTGCAGATATGTCGGGTCTAAAAATCAACTTTGACAAATCTCAAGTAGTCTGGATTGGTTCAAAAAAAAATAGTATGGTAAGATTTCTTCCTCATCTGAAATTAGACTGGAACCCGGAGTGCTTTAAGATACTTGGAATTAACTTCTCCACTGATTTAAACAAGATATCTCAGTTAAATTTTGAAAATAAATTGTTTGAAATAGAACAAATAATCAATAGATGGATGAAGAGAATAATTACTCCCCTGGGTAGACTTGCTATTATTAAATCCCTGCTCATTTCAAAACTCAATTATTTATTCCTGACCCTTCCAAATCCTCCCGGGAACTTCCTGAAAAAACTCAATAAGCTTTTGTTTAGATTTCTTTGGAGTGGGAAACCAGACAAAATAAAAAGAACGATAGCATGTAAGTCGATCAAAGATGGTGGCCTTGGCATGACTGATGTGTGTGAATTTATAAATGCACTTAAACTGAGATGGATTAGAAATATATTTGATATTACAGTTGAATTGAAATGGAAAAAACTCTTCTTAAATACTTTCCCACAATGTCAAAACTTAGCTGTCTTTGGCAATGCATTCCCCAAATATGTTTCTGAAAATGTCAACAACGCCTTTTGGAAAGACTGTGTAAAGGCTCTTCACAAGTTTTCGGTGAAAATTCAACCAGAATCGTTTGACGAGTTTATTATTGAACCAGTATTCTATAATAATAATATCACTGTGAGCAATAGCTATGTATATTATTCTAGATGGTTCGATAGAGGCATCAGTCAAGTCCTTAAACCTGAGAGTTACTTATAACTTTAAAAATGTGTAACAGTTTTATCTATCTATATATATAACAAAAAACGAGACATTAAACGTCTAAGTTAAAGGGAATTCAGTCATCATAGTTCAAATGAATCAAATTATAATTAAATAAAATAAAGGAAGAGTAACTGTGAGTTGACAAAATGAATCTAAGTCAAACTGCGGTTAAACAAATTTGATAGTTCAAAATTACTTCAACTATTTTGTGTGTTATATTTAGAATGACACAGTTTGTGAAAGAGACGTTTGTTAACTTTCAGATGAATCAAACGCGCGCAAAATCTGGACCATAAAGTGACAGAATTTTCCCGTACACTATCTCGGACTACCGTATCTCAATTAATTAACATTGCTACATTCGCCATGATAGCTTCAATAGGGATGAAAGCTAATATCTACTCATAATCTGAATAGTCAATTTCATTATGGTCACTTTTATATACATTTACTTCCATATATTACTATTATTACTTATTACTGGAATAAAACATATTTTCAATATTAATATTTTCTTCCCTTTTTAATAGCATATACATGAGACCAGTTCATTCCCATGTATTGAAAGGGGTGTTGGTACATGCCTACACATGTTACTGTAGGCAAATTGGGATGTAGGCACAATGGTACCAAACCATTCAAACATTAGCTTACTTTCATATATCTATCTCTACCGAACGAAAGATGTTTAACCCTTGAAGTGCTGAAGTGATTTTAGTTGGGTTTTTACACTGTGACCATCTTTTCCTGTTGAAAACATAGCCTGTGGTAATTTGTTTAAAAAAACTTCTGTCGGAGCTCTTCTAAACAAATGATCACAGGATAGGTTTTCAACAGCTTATTTTAGTTGGAATTTAAATATTAAAATGGACAGATGTTGTGTATACGATTGAATACGGCATTATATGGAAGCTTGATCCTCATATTTAATGTTAAAGAAATGATTATTATGTCTTTAACCTGTAATTGTATAAAAATTCTTTAAAATAATTAACAAAAAGATGTCTTTTTGTTGTTGTATATGCTGTTATCAAACTAGTTTACCATGTTAAAACTTGAAATTAAAAAACCCCAACTCATTCTCATACATATTGTCAATAACAAACGTTAGAGTGTGAAGTGTGTATGTAAATACAGATTTTAATAGGTACATATATCCTCGACCATTCAGTAGCTGTTATACGCCTGACTGACTTTAAAAAAAATATACACAGTGACTGAATGGGTAGGCAGTGCGAAGGTGCTCGTCATTCCCTTGTAATGAGACATGACTTGCAACTAGAAGGCATGTTTAACTCACTGGCATAAAGAAGGCGAACAAAACATTTTTTTTATAAAAGAGATTAACTGTATAAGTAAAAATAATGATTAATGCTTTCTGCACGGTCATTGTCGGAGAATTCCTGACCAAACAGAATTATTATGGATAGATCTATGATAAGTTGTGTGATCGTGACGCTAGGTAATATGGCTGAATAATTACAGACAAAGGTGGGATGACTAAACATGTATTTCTGTTTTAATATTCAAACTCAGGGGTGTACAAAAAACCCCCAACAAATCTGCACTGGGTTCAGTTTGCAAATGTCAAAATCGTTGTAAACTGTTCACATTTTAAAAAAATTTTTCTTCAGAAAGTGCAAAGTTTACAATAGTTTTGGCATTTTGTTAACTTAACCTATAACTCCAGCATCTAGTTAATACGTACCCACTTCTCTTTGTAATCTATGAAATTAACCCTTGTAGTGATGTCAGTAAGACTTGAAAGTGACACCATCTTGTTCTGGTGAAAACCTATTCTGTGTTGATTTCTTCCAAAACTGTAATTATATAATGCTGTTGAAATCCTATCCTGTGATAATTTGTTTAAAAGAGCTCCTGAAGGAGCTCTTTTAAACAAATCATAACAGGATAGGCTTTTAACAGCTTATTTTGGTTGAAATTGTGACAATCAGACAGACGTACTCAGCATCTTAGGGGTAGATAACGCTTGGTATCGGTTTTCCAACTTTATAAACTCTCATTCTGTGATCTTTATGGAATTGCATTTTTTCTTCAATGTTACGACCCCCGTGGGGTTTCCGGGGAGTGTCCTCGGACACTGGGAAGAATAGGACCCCAGTAACCCAATGCTTGACGTACAATCCGTCTAAAATGGGGATCTTTTGCTGTAGCTTTTCTTTCTGTCACTCTCTTATACTCATCTACTACTCCTTCGGTGTGCCTCTTGTACAACACATG
>JAULCD010199749.1:0-16568 GCA_032361085.1 Calliostoma canaliculatum
CCGACACAAGTTCCCACAATGGGAGCGGACTGTAGCAACCACACCACACCACACAGCGTCTAGCTATAAACTAAATAAACTTCTGTTTCAAATGATTTTAGTTTTATTTTGTTATTACCCAAATCACTTTCATGTTCTTGAACCTTCTTGACGACTTCATCACAAAACGCACAGAGCATGTGATGTGGCAACCACGTGTATTTTTCCTGGTGAAATGTGCTTGCAATTGTTGCCCCACAGCGGCTCAAAATGACAAAATGAGTTAACGCTCAGAAGAGAAATTTGGCGGTTCTATTTTGCACTTATTACAGTAATACAAAACAGGGAGACCCACTTTGACGACTTTATGTAATTTAGTGGATATATTAGTGTTACAACTTGTCACACAAACATCTTTACACAAGTGTATACCGACCTAGAGTGGTTGCAGGGTGCCGTTTTACAAAGACGTCGTAACTTTACGACGTCATCGGGTAAGTGGGTTTGGTACAAAAATACCCTAATCGTTTTCAACCGTGCATTTTCTTTTGAAAATGCACAGTTGACAACCACTTGGGGCATTTATAAGCCAATACATCAGACCATTGATTTGGTTTACGACGTCATAAATTTACGGCGCCTTTGTGAAACGGGCCCCTAGCGTCCAGTTGTTATAGTTGTTAAAGACTCTTTAATCTTTTCTGACTCAGCCTTATTTACAAATATGATAACGTTCATCTCATATATGAAAATAGTTAAATAGTTGCATAGACAATATCTTGTAATGGTATATATAAAAGTAATAAGTGTCTACAAAATCGGAATGTATATCCTCAGATTATGGTGACAGTCCAGAAGTTTGGGACGAAGGTCAGCGAGGCCGCCATGATGTACGGGTTCTTGGCCACGTCACTTCCGGGATTATTGAACCCACTGTTGTACGGGCTGTTACTCGACAGCTACAGGGAGGGCTACATAAACATCTTGAAGAAACTCTGCATATGCTGCAGACCCCAGAGTCAGAATTCTCAGAAATTGAAAGGTAATAATGGTGTTGATATATCAGTCATTCTTTATATTGCAAATCTAATAACTGTTGAAACCTTTGTACTGATTCAAGGAAATATTCTGTACATCTAGCAATATTAATGTTTTAGGTTTGAGTTCCTCCAGTAACCTGATCACCTCCGAACGTAAACGTCTACGAGTGCGACTACAAGGCTACAGTCACGTGCAGGCGAGCACTTCCGGGACCAGTAACCCTCGTTTTGAGTCAGACTCGATCACAGAGTTGGTGGAGTCACGTGACTCATTTGATGAGGATCGCCTGGCTTCTTGTCTTGAGTGTCAGGACGAGTTTTGTGAATGTGTTTTTGACGATACAGAATGTGACGACCAGACACACCTGTGTCAGTCCAATCACAGACTGCCTCCAACCCTGAGCATCACTCCGTCGGGCAGCAGTGATGAGGAGTTCTGTGTGAAAGACTACGGGGGTGTTAACTTTGAAGAAAGTGCAATATGAGTCAAATGATGAAATAGAAGAAATGAAGCTGTAAGCACAGGAAAGTGGTAGCTCTGTGGTCTGTGCATCTGCCCACACATTTGTTGATTCAACTATATGTGATACTCGGTTATAATGACCATACAACGTTAAACATTGATGCTAACCAAATGGATAGCAAAAACACCCCCCAAAACAATCAGTTCATAAATAGTGTGGTTCCTCTTAGTTAGTAGTTGTTATAATTTAACAGTTAAAGATTTGTGAGTCCAGGTAAAATAGCTACATAAAATATTGCAACAATGCCTACGTTGATGTAAATGAATAAGCTAAAAGGTTTTAATTTGAAAAACAATCATCTTAAAAATAAGATAACTTGGACTCAGTAGCTGACACCATGTATTCAAGCATTATGTTATTAATATACGTTGTGGCACGGGGTCGCGCGCTAGGATTGCTCGACTTATTATATCATCTCGAGTAGGTTCCCTGCACTACACTGAGAAACAGGTAGTAAAGTGGTGTCACCCTTGTGATATTTGCATTAAGTGCCTTTGTTCACCCAAAAGTATAAAACAGGCTCCTGATGTGGAATATGAGTGGTATGCTTTTGCTAACAGATAATTGTGTTTGGTTTTATATTCTCCAGGGAGATGAGATTGATACCGGGTGAATATTAAATCAGAGTATTAATGATGTGAGAAACGCTTTGTGAAATTTCTATTTTTTATATCCTGAGAGAAATCATAATCAAGTTCAATGTATCTGATGGTATATGTGGAAAGTATTTTCAATTACATGATTTTAGTGAATTTACACATTTGCTATAAAACAACAACTATCCTGGACATAAACTGATACTCTTGAGCCATGCAATGCTCAAAGTAAAAGATTGACATTGGCATATCAACGAATTTATAAATTGCTCGTTGCATTTCACATGGTTGAAAACAGTATTTTGCAAACATACAAAAACAGCGGTGGTTATTACATTAGTAAATTCTTGCAACAAATTTTGGTCATCTTGACAGCCCCTCACTCACCATCCTACCTTTATTTATGGATGACAGTGCTTGGTCATATCAATTATAAGCAAACTATATATTTTACTGGAAAGTAGCGCTATGGTTATAGGAGCGTCAACAACCATGAATCTATTTGAACCACTTGGACACTTAGACACATAGTTAAGTCAAATATAGTGTTAACCAGGGAAAGGATATCATTAAAAAAATTAAATTTACGACTTTATAAACATGTCAAATAACATTTTTCATGACATGTCATGTTTAATAATTTAAAAATTATACTGCTTTCATAAAAAACTCGGTTAAAACCTCACTGCAAAGTGTTTGCATCGTCTTTGGTATCGTCTTGCAAACCACCCTCATTTAGGTTTGAGGTGATGTCTTCAGGGTTAAACTGCTATAGCTCATTTGAAGTGAAAAGGCATACATCTTGTCTTCATGGATGTCACCTTGTTCACAACCTTTTGAGAGATATATATATACACAAAATATTTCAGTATTATTTCAGATTACAATGAAAATATGCACAAAAAAGTATCGCAATACCCAGATACACTCTTCAAAATAACATAAAAAAATAAAAAAAATACCACAAAAGCCAATTTTTAAGAATTTTTTTGGTCTTATTCAAACGCATGTAAATCAAAGAAAACCAGTATTTGGAGAACATGTCACTAAAAGTACACAACTGTCGATACAATTTGTCACAAGGTGGCTTTAAAGTCAGTACCTCGTATGACTGCCCCTTGCAGTGAGAACTGCACCACGTCTTCTTGGCACAGATCGAATCAATCTTTGAATGTTTTTTGTGGAATTCTGTTTCATTCTTCTTGCAACATGTGACACAACTGTGCAAGGATCCATGGCGGGTTACAACGTCCTCGTATACGTTTATTGTTCATCACTGAATCAAATTGGTCTCCATTTCTATGGTTCAACCCTGTTTGACCATCTGACCATCTGACCCGCTGATATTGATGTAATCGTGTCAGGGAGCGAGCAACTTTTATTTCTAATTCGGTCGGCAGCGTTGAGTCGTGGCATGTTTTTTTTATACTTTCGAAAAATTTTGATGACATTTCGAGATGCCCTTGGGTTTTTATAATCATGCTTTTGGTGTTTTTATAATTAAGCTTTGCACGTGAAAAGCAATCATTGCAGGTTTTTATTGTCTTTCATGACTGGCATGCTCACCATGACAATCATGGTCGTTAACACCATTTAAAATAATTTATGTTTGCATTTGCCTATGCACTATATTCTAAAACACGCCAGAAAAAATGCTAAAAATATGTTTAATTCAACATGCGACCTCATTAATTCAATTTCCATTTTTATTAATGTTTGAAAGCTGTCACGTGACCATGCTGACATCAATTAAATAGTGAAACTAGCCGTTGCAGTATATACAGACTATTATTATTACAGTGTATGTGCATCTATTTATACTTTTTCGCTATATTCATGACTATTTTGTTCTAAATTTCAACTGAATAATATCCATTCAGTCACACTTGTTAGATGATGGTAAGTTTTACCCACTTGAACAATTAACAACAGTTGGACGTTCTAAAGTCTCAATGAGCTTGGAAAGAACAACCCACGAGGAAAGTAAAAGTATCAGTAACAATCCTGATGCAATTGGTTGCTTTATGTGGGTGTCTAATTAACATAGCAGACAAATTAAAAGCAAGTGTACTAGAAATGCTAATTGCTTACGGATTGACTATACAGGTCTAAATCGTAAACCGTAAATCGTAAACAAAACTGCAAAATGTTTAGGTGACTTCATCTGGTCATAACCAATATCGATATGTCTGGAATAAGAATAGTTCGACCTGTGTTCGGCATATGTATAGAGGCCCGTTTTACAAAGACGTCATAACTTTATGACGTCCTAAACCATATCACTGGGTTAATAGATGTTGTCTACAAAAAGCAAAAAAACAAGTTTGTCTTTGGAAAGTGCACACTTTACAACCATTTTTGCATTTGTAGACCAAATTCATCAACCCAATGACATAGTTTAAGACGTCGTAAAGTTATGACATCTTCGTAAAACGAGCCCCAGAAAAATAAGCACAGACACTTATGCAGAATAGCAGATGCTTCATCTATGACATACCAGTAGAAATTAAATGCCCCAGAAATAACCTAAACCGTGTGCTGTTTGCATCTCGTGAAACACTCTTTTTATGTACTGTGTATTTTTTAATACCATAAAATCGTTTTTACTGCAGAAGATAAGGAAATTAGATGTTTGGCTAAAACATTGACATATGTATTGCACAGTTTCATAAAATTACAGAAAAAGTTTGTAAACTAAATTTTTATCCTGGAAAGAATACATAAAACATATTTCTCTGACAAATAATTTGAGAAGCTCGTTTTGACAGCACAGTTATTTTGGGAGTTAGTTTTCTTAAAAACTTACAGTTATAAAATGTTATGCATTAACCGTGACAAGCACTTGACTGAAAGTGACATGTTATTGTTCCTGAACGCAAGTAGCCAGTATATGGACGCCTCAAAAACAAAATAAAGGCACCTTCATGTGTGACATATGATGAACAAATTGTTGTGGCATTTGAGTCGTTTGGAGGAAAGGATACAAAAACCTCAAAATAATGGAAATGCAGTCACAGAGCTGCGCCTGCCTGTCAAATATTGTACACTTGATTGACGTCCCGCGCAATAAACACGACAAAACATTGTTTGTCCAGAAGATCGATAAGTGGGCGTCAGTGGAGGGTAGGTCAATAATATATATGATCATGTTGTACTGTTGTAAACCTATACTGCGGTAATTCAACTCTTGTCTGGTGACGATAGTTGTGCATAACCAAATATGGATGTGTCTAAATAAGAACTATTTGTTCAGCATATTTACTAAAGAAGACAAAATGTATACAAGCACATCTATAAAATAGTAGAAGCTTCATCTATGACATATGAATACAAGCAAAATACACTGACAAAATGTTTAGAAACTATTTAGCGGATTTTGATTGTTTTGATGAGATTTCCATAGGATTTCCATAGGAAATCTCATTAAAACAATCGAAATCCGCTGAATAATTTCTCTACATTTTTGAGGGAGTGATAATGACCTTCTCCGAGAATAACCTTAAAACATGTGCTGTTTGCACTACTCGAAATGTACCTTGTTATGTAATGTGTGTTATTTTGGTAATCAGTCGACAGGAGTACACTTTTTAAAATACGTCTTAATCTAATCGATACCTTTAAAAGTTATGTAATGCATCCAATACTGGATACTTGTAGACATTGGTTGTTAATAAGATATCCTATCTGAAGTGTAAACCACTCAATAAACTTCGAAGACATGCTGTGTATTGACAACTTGAACACATGTAGCCACTGAGTGTCTCCTGAGTGCAAGCTGAACTGACAGATCAGTCAAACATTGACTTGTTTGCTAACAGTTAAGTCTGGAGGGCAGATATCATCTTACAAGTCAATGTTTTTGATCGATATCAACAAAAATACCATCCACTTTGTTTTTCTTCAAGCAAGAACAAGATGCGACGCAAGTAGTTGGCCAATTTTAAAATCAATAC
Organism: Calliostoma canaliculatum; assembly: GCA_032361085.1. Taxonomy (NCBI): domain Eukaryota; kingdom Metazoa; phylum Mollusca; class Gastropoda; order Trochida; family Calliostomatidae; genus Calliostoma; species Calliostoma canaliculatum. Next base: position 6,093 of record JAULCD010199749.1, read on the forward strand.
GGTTTAAGGCATGTGTGTGACTCAACATTAATGTAGTCACGAATAGAAGGCTGGGCCCCGTTCCTCAAAGCGAGTTCGATCATAAATACTAAAATATACCAATGGCTTACCACTGTCGTAGCGCAGAAATCGCTTTCCAAGTCGATCTCTGCGCTGCGACAGTCGTAAGCCTATAATAAGAAACAACTTCACAGGACATTGTTTTAATAATCACTTACGATCACATTAACACTAAGATCGCTTTGAGAAACGGGAGCCTGGTTATCTACTTTGAAAATGAGACCATATCAAAACGGTTTTAAAAAGAATGCAGAACCTTAACAAAAGGGTTTTAAAAGAATGCAGAACTACACAGATGGTGGGGGGTGGGGGAGATGGTTGTCAAAATGAGGAACCACAGCATATTCTAAGATGTTTGGTTGGTACATTTTTGGCTGGTACATCTATCCTTTGAGATTATCCCTAACAGTTATCAAGAAAAGCTTACAGTCGTAACAGAAACATCCCCACACCATGAATGACACCCACTGAATGAAACCTGTTTTATTTTGTTCATCTTGAAATAGGCTGTTCTGCTATGTCTCCAAACCCCCACTCTTCAGTCTGTCATAAAAAGGAGGAAAAAGCTCTCATCAGACCAGTGGATCTTCCTCCAGGATGCAAGGTTCAAGTTTGGACAAGATCTGTACCAGGCCAGCTGAGCAGTTTTATGAGGACCAGTTAGCAGGGGACGTTTAACCCGTCTAACCCGGTAGCCTTTTGAGGCGATTACTGTCCTGTCAGCGATACGCCTATTGGTAATTCACGCTCTCTTTAGCTTTTTTGCTGATAGCAAATGTTTGGTGTCGCACATGTTTCAGGAAGGGCCTGCCTTCTCTGACAGTTGTACAGAGAGGTCTTCCGGATAGTATTTTGTCATTTACATCCTCTGTTTCACGTTTATTGTCAAGATCCGACTAATGGTCGAGTAATGGTGGCCCAATCGAGTTGCAAAAAGTCATAGTGACATTCCACCATATTGCATGCCAACAACCTGCCATCTTTTGGCTGAAGAAATCCGCGGTGCAGCATGTTATTGTTTTTTGGTAATGCATGCGTGAGAAGAGCTAGCAACATACATAAAACATTATTTTGTATTCATATTGGTTGCAGAAATTAGGCACAAACAACAAATTATAATTAATTGGGTGTTGTTATACTTTGAGTTGGTGTCATATGTTTTTTGTCGGAAAACATGCAGAATGGTAAATTACAACCACAACCCAACTTTCCATCATAGTTAACATAATCAGTATTACCTTTGGTAAGAATTTCAAGTCAAAACGCTGATTTATTAAAATAGACGAAAATTACTTTTGAACATGTAAAATATGTGTTAATAACAGAAACTATATGTTAGAATTTGACCTAAACTTGAAAGTATGCAGGTCTTGCATTTGCACTAATTGGGTGAAACTCATAAACATTATTAAAAGTGTGATTGCATAGGGATTATCAACCTTTATGACAAGTTTGTATCTGATGGTATCTTCACGATTTGATAAGAGGTTTGCATGAATGTTAGTAATAGGTGTTTGTGAGACACATAGTTCTGTAAAAAAACACAACACATCAGCACAATGTTTACTTCATTAGGCGTGTGCGTATCTCGTAAACATATATAATTGTATTCTCCAAATATCAATGTGAAAATGACATTTTGCAAATGTTCACATAATTATTGTACTTTCATTTAAGTTTTCTTATTAGATTTGTACATAAGAATGAGATCCAATTTAAAATTGTCAAGGTTGTTGAGACCAAAATGTAGAAATCTACCATCGTAAAGATTTAAAGGGAAATACATTGCGTTTGTCCTCTCTACTATTTTCAAATCTATGTTACCAGCAATAAGACAATTTGAAAAAAAGTATCTAAAACTGCAATCTGTATTTAGGCATGTAATGATTACTATGGCCTTTGCTGAATTAGATTCAGTGTATCAAGAAAATAAAACTGCAAGTCAAGATTTTTATCGAGTATGGATTTTATTCTTAAGTCAGGTTTCTATAAAATTTGACTTTGGCCACGGACATTGCATTTGTGACCCAACTATTGCTCAGAATACATAGAAAATAGTCACACATTGATCAGTTTGTATGACAGTCTGCAGTAAATGCTTGTAAAAAGGAAGAAGTGATCATTTAAGCATATATACCTGACCCTGTAATATTGGTCTGGTGGGCACAGAAATATTTATTAAACTTATTCCATGAGAGCGGTTGCCAAAGAAGGGAGCTATCTCCAATCAGACAGTGAATTGAGCCAGCATTCGATGTAATCTCACACACATAGAGAGAAGTTTTGTGGAAATATGACAGTGTTGGTCACATCCAGGGAGAGTTCTGGAAGTTGTTAGTGGTATGGATTAGGTTATAGACTTCTACATCCATCTGGATGGTGCAGAAATCCAACCAACAAAATACTGTGGATGCTTTTGCCATGAAGAATATCAAACTAAATATCTGAACAAATCAGGGCCCTAGTCTTAGGCTAAATTGATCGTAAGTGATTTTTTAAACAATCTCTTGTGAAATCATTTCTTATCCTAGGCCTACGACTGCCGTAGCTTAGAAATCGATTTGGAACCAGTGCCAAATGGCACCGGTTCAAATGCGATCTTTGCACTACGACATTTGTAAGCCAATGTTGTATTTTAGCACATACGATTAACTTAGCCAAAATCGCTTTGAAGAACGGGGCCCTGGAAAAGTTTAGGAACGTTTGTTTGCCAGGTAAACAGTCGCTACCGATGTTGAAATGATTGTTCTAGAGATTAGTTATCATTTATGCTGTGTTTTAACCCTCGTAATGCAATGCTCAGTGTTTGTCCGTTTCTTTGTCCAAATTCCAATCTAAATAGGCTGTTGAAAACCTATTTTGTCATAATGTGTTTAAAAGAGCTTCTGCTGAAGCTCTTTCAAACAAATTATCACAGGACATGTTTTCAACAGCACAATGTTTTCATAGTTTTAATTCCTGAAATAATTGTGACACTCTAATAGTTAAGCAATATCAAGCCGACAAGTGAAACCCTTCTTAGAAGAATGTGATGCATTCGCTCACAAGTCAATTTCAATTTAATTGGAAGGAAACGCTGAGAGTAATTGACACGTGTTGGTTTCCAACATGCATTTATCACTGAATGTTACCTTGACTGGTCGAGCTATGCAAGCCTTTCTTTTATTTCTAAAATAGAAAACTATCATATCTGTTCATCATAAAAATTAAGCCTCTCTTTACAGCAGAATTAATCTTCTTTCTTGTTGTCATCATGATTTCTTCAAATGTCAAGTCGATGAGGTTGTCTGAAAATAACTGAGAGTTTTAAAATGTTGATGTATGTTCAGCAACAACACGTGCAGTTATCATCACAACTTAATTAATTAAAACATATTAAGACAATTTTTTTCTCTTCAATGTGCCTTTAGTATTTGTTTAGTTATATGTTTATGCGTATTTTATGTCATTGATTGCCAGCCCTAGATTTTCTACATGCAAATGCAATTTTTTCCTTCTAAAATGTACTCTGTTCCTTAAGCCCTAAGGCAATGCCCTTTTCAATACTAAAGTACATTCATTTAAAGCTCAGGTTGTTCTTGTCAAGAGATTTGTCTGTGGGGTTGGGGTCCAGAGGCTTCATCAGTTGTGAACAGCTGTAGCCTGACAGCAGGGCTATTAAAATACTAATTTCCCACATGTCAATGAACATATCAAAGACCCTTAAGTACACACACACATGCAATAAACAGCGGGAGATGGTGCTGTGCACTTTTATTCTTTAGAGTACCAAACTCCCCATTTGTCCGTTCAAATTTTAATCTGAATAGGCTGTTGGAAACCTGTGTGTGATAATCTGTATCATAGCATAGGTTTTCAACAGCACGAGGTAGCCATGGTCTTAATAAAATTGAATTGGCACTAAAAGGGTTAAACGAACAGATAGGGTTACCTATGTTGTGATAACTTGTGCCCAATCCTTTTCATTTTAAATAAAATATGTTTAAATAAAAACCGAACAGAGAGGTGTCACTCACCCATGGTCAGTAACCTAAATTATATAGGTTCAGCTTTGGTCTGAAATTGTTCATTTCAATCTTAGTTAAAATGAACTTTATATACTAGAAATGACTGTAGCATTAAGTAACTAAATAAACTCCTGTTAAAAACGCCAAACATTTTGTGTTTGTAAGCACACAGAAGTAAGAAGCGTAAATGTATGTTGTACAATGTGCAACTTAAGCGCTGTCTGTGTGCTATTAAGTAGGAACCCTGTTACACACTCGTCAACTACTACACATGTAACTTGTGTTTTATGTAAAATTAAAACATCTCCCTTGCTCACCTACTATTAAAAATGCCAATGACATTAGATACCAGGGTTGTTACGTGCCACTGCTTTTCTTGAGAAAACTTAAATTCTTCCATGATATGATTAAAGAGTGGTTCATAAAAAGTAAAGATGAAGGTAGGTGATTGTGTGAAGATATGTTAACTTAAATACAGGTTTGTACAGAAAATTATTACAATTTCGCCTTAATATGTCAATGTTATAAAAATGTATAATATTACGTTGTTTTCTAACATTTGTTGTCAAAAACCTAATATGTATAAATGTATATCTTTTATGTCATCGATAAATAAAATATTACTAAATATTTAAATATTTTGTACTCTTTGAAACGTTTTTCTGACTGTATACGGCCTATGGCCTACATACAAAATAAACTACTTGATTTGACAGACTTTTGTTTTTCTTGTCTGAACTAAAAATCTCTAAAAAGTTCAACTGTTTTGTACAAACCATAGAATTATAAATTTGTACAGATACCATAATAAAGATAAAATACAATTTATAAAATTACTCATGAAGATACTATTGATGCCATACGTGTTGTTACACACACCAGCATCGTTGTAAACTCTGCACATTCAACAAACATCTGTGTCAAGTGAAAAGCTTACAAAAATCGAGGGAATTTATAAAGCAAACTGATGTGGTCAGTACATTTAAATATTGTAATAAGTACGGTTTGATGGTTGTGACATAGTTGTAGTCTCTATATACTTTTTTCTGTTTGGAACAAAATTGAGAAACTCTTGGCTGAAATGTATTTAAATGCTGCACACCGAAAGATATATCAGTTTTAATATTTGGGCATCTTCATGTAATCAATCCCCAGTCTTTTCAACTCATTGCGTTCAGCCGTATTTTTGAGAAAACACTTAAAAACGTCTTATTGTTTACTTTTGCATTTACTTCTGGTTGCATTTTTAAAACAAATCATAGTATTTAACAAAACGTTGATTTGATACTGATTAATTAAGGCTTAAAAATCCATGGATTAAACAAGGTATTTAAATTAAGTATGGTAGACACCTTTCAGATTTTGCATTGTTTACACCGTACAGTTTCAACCCTTTTAATTCATGTTGTTTGTGTTGTGGGAACTAATGCCGGGAACTACCGGTGGAACAGTACATGTTTTACCCCATTGCAAACACAACTGACTTGTTTGATCCCTGCGTGCATGCATATTTCATATCTGTATTGCCATCATCAAGTAGTATATATCTTAATGTTGGTATGAAAAATAGAATACATACATGCATTTTAAACACTTAACATCAAAATGGTGATATTGATATGCAGTGATATTTACATTTTGTACCAGAATGATAAGATTTTGAATTTAAATGTATCTTTGTACATAGTACAATTTTATCATAATGTCCATGATGTACTCCCCTTTTTCAAGTAAAACGTAATTACAGTATTTCTAAGAAAGACACTGGTAATATAAAGCTGTTTTGAATACTGTAGATAATGTCCGAGTGGGGTATATACGATCTGTGGTGTGTACAACGTCAGTATTACAATTGTGTCTTGTTCAGCAGCCAAACGAGCAGGATCTACATTGTCAAAAGAGATGTTGCCAAACTGTAAATATGGATGAAGACACATACTTTTATTCCAGCCTAAGTGCAGATTACAATGAAAATACAACTTTGACATATTAAAAGTAAGCCCCTTTTCCTCATATAAAGTAATTAATTTAAGTTAGCATTGTGACAAACACATGTAAAAGTAATATATTAAAAGTATACAAAGCACTTTGCTTAAAAGTATAAAAACTCTTTTTTCTCTCATCTTATATCAATGTGTATGTTTTGGCAGAGACTGTATTAAAGCACCTGCTTTCTTTATCTGTTGTATGCTAGTAAACAACCTTATAATCAATAGTTAACTTAAAATATATTTCCCCATATTGTTCTACAAAAAACCCAGTTAAAATACACATGGGTCTCATCTCCCACTCCACGTAGTGTATTCTGGCTGTCTTTACATAAACAAAATTGATAACGCACCAAAGATAAACTAGATTCATAATGAGATCTTGAAATGTAATTAGGAGTACATGTACAGTATGAGACTTTGGGGCGGTACTTGCCCCCCAAGTGTCTGTTCACGCGGAGAATACGATCACGTGACCGTGCTGAGTATTCCCTTTAGCAACTAGTTGGCATTGATCTAAATCACAAATAGCATGAATTTATTTCTGGTAGATTTCTATGGTAGCCGAGAGGGGTCATCACAATATCGCGTTTTATAACCCACGTGAAATGGCGATACCACCATAAGACGATACGAAATGGCGATAGCACAACACGGCATGGCGATATACGCTATTTCGCGTAGGTTATAGAACGCGATATTGCGATGGCCCCTCTCGGCCACCATAGATGTCACCACAACGTGATCTCATGTTTGGAAAAGGTGGTTCATTTTAAAGTTATCGATTACTTTAAAATTGTGTAATTGCAGATCTGTCAAAGTAATAATAACAATATCGACAGCCACGTTAGCCGTGGTTTGTAAATTATAAAGTATATTTGTACAAGCTTAGTACCCACAGTAAATTCCAGGTTCAAATGTGGAATGATAAATTTTAAACTCAGAAAAAAACTCAGAAAAATATCAGGACTGGCATTCAGTTTAGTTTTAAAGTTAAAAATAACAAACCGTTTTTCAACAGGTGTTCACAAATTTCAATAACGGACACGGTGCTGGAAATTGGTTCGGGAGTTGATTTGCAATCTAAACATAACTAAGCTTGTGCTAGAATCTCGTGGAAATTCTAATAAAGATTTCAGTGCTGGAGTTTATTTGTTTTAAATCACGAACGTTGAATCAAAAACTAGCTCTTACGTCGTCTTGAATTGTTTTAATAACAATGGCAGTGCTAAAATGACGTCAAGTATCAAATAATCAAGCCGATGCTCGAACCGGATTTAAGACTTTTATAACACATAATAAATTAAAAAAATATTCTGACATTTTGTTTAACGCTTTGAGTGTCGAGTTTAACATGTATCCGTTTCGATGCCAACATTCAAGTCTAAATAGGATGTTGAAAACATAGTTTAAACAAGTTATCGAAGGACAACTTTTTCAGCAGTGCCAGGTGGTCAGAGTTTTAAGTCCAACTAACATCAGTTTGACACTAGGGGTGAGATTAAAACAACATTAACCGCTGGCAATTAAATAAAACAATGACAAAAAATAATTAAAAAAAACTAAATATATTACAAAAATGTAATATAATGCGATTGTTTTCAAATAGGACACAAAAACCATAATTAAAACACTGTTTGAAGATCAACGTACACAATGTTTAAAACAATAAATCGTGTCACCTAGACAGACACACGTACACGATAAGTTAATGACACAGGGGTACATGTCAGTGTCGGTTGTGCCCATCACGTGCACCAATCACCGCCTGACACCAACAACCCGTAGAAACAATCAAGTTGTCAATAACACCCCGTGTGATGGGCTGCCATTCATGCGAAAGTGCATCAAGAAGCGCCGAAAATGTGTGGGGCAGTTTATTCTTTTTGCGCATGCGTCGATCCAAATGCTTAATCAGGGACCGGGCTAGCCAAGTAATGTCTGGGTGTTGTGCTGTACGAAGTCCTGACAAACACGTGCAAATTGCAATCGATCATTGCCCTGCTAGAACCATAAACGTTGACGTGAGGAAGAACGTGAGGCTGAAGAATCAAGACTGCAACGCACAGCTGTCAATGCACCTGCCACATATGGAGGAGAGGCGTCCTACCACCGTGATGAATTCCGACTGATACCATGACACTCCCACCATCAAATAGGACAACCTGCTCCACACAGTTAGGGATGTAACGTTCACCCAAACGTCTGTAGGCAGGTGCGCGCCCATCAGTATGTGGGAGTAACAAACTAGACTCGTCAGTAAACAGCACATTTTTCCTCCTTGCACGTGCCCATCTCATCCACTGTTGGCACCAAACTAGACGGTCCGCCAGATGACGTTGGGTTAATACATGACGTCGAACAGGTTTTCGTGCAAAAAGTCCAGCCTTCCTCACTATGTTTGATCTGATATTCTGCGTACCCGAGGACTCGGTTTGGTTGTAGGCGTGGTTGAGGTTGTGCGGTCTTAGGGGTGTCGATCTTGTGCTTGGGTTGTCGCCCTTAGTATTCCTGACCTTGGTCTGTCGTCAACTCTGGTGGTGTTGTTGTATCAGGTCCACAGTGCGGAGGTAATCTGTCTGGAAAGTGCCTGACCACGTCTTGCCGAGTTGCTCCAGCTTGTAATCTCCCAATGACGTTGTTCCGTTGAGATGCATTTAGTCTTGACATTCTGTCACCGCCTCTACTATCGTTATCAGGATCCTGTGCTGCTGCCTTCTTCTATGAATGTATGTTCCTTTATCAGGTGAATCGGTTTATCTCATGTAATTATTGTGTACATCTCGTCATCCTCTTTTTAGTGGAGGCGAAGTGAACTCTGGTCATCTCTATACATTTTGTGAAACCTACTCCATTATTATATTATTGATCATAGTTGTAAAGCCGTTGTCTATCAGGTTTCCTTGCACCGATTTTGTATACTTATTCAAAGAGATTTTGTGACCTGGCACTTTATGTCGTTTTTATTACAATTTCCTATCGTGTTTGTTTGGACATCTTTAGGATTCCGTAAGCTTTAAGCCTGCTAATGCTTTTCTTGTACTTCTCTTTGTTCCGTTAAAAGTGAGTCTGCCTCGGTACATGTAGTCAATAAACTCATGCGTCAAACGTTCTTGCTCCTTTGATACAATCCGTCAACTGAGGCTGCCTTCATCTCATATCAGTGATTTCGTTTGTGTTCTCTTCTGTGTTTTGTGCCGGGATTATTACGTTATCTCCTGGAACTTCAACTATTTTCGTCAGAGTAATCTCGACAGGTCACTTTTACTGTTGACCTCCAAGTTAAAAGTAAGCACGCTGCTCGATATAATCAGATTAGTGGACGCGAATTAACTTTTACCACAACAAACAACTGCTAATTTGACAGAAGATTAAAGTCGTGGTGAAAGTTTTGTTAAATATTGTTTCACATAAAACAATAAATAAGATTATTTTAAATCCTGGGTAAAACAGTAAATAGATTTGGTTCTATGTCGAGCTATTATCTCTTATATAACTTAGCATCAATTGCAACGATGGCAGTGATGACTGCATTCTCAGTTTTGTCTCAGATGACCAACTTCAACTTCTCTAACAACACGATGAGGTTTATATAGATGGACAATTTTATTCTTAGTCAGCTTGTGTTTTGTTTGCTTCCCGACCGCCGACATCCTGGGTAACGCCAGGGCAATTACGCTCGCTATCACTACGTTATATGTGCCCTGGGAAAGTTCGGCACGTAAATACAGCAGCTTTTCCTAGGGGTAGTCTTGTGTTGTTTTGTTCATAACATATAGTGTCCCCTGTATACATTGTATATCGTGAGGACTCAACATAAATATGTGACGACATAATTTTATTTACCACAGCAAAACAGCCAGTAAATCAATTAAAGGTGCGACAGTGCATAGACTCTGAACCAGTGTTGAACCACACAGCAAGAACATTTGACAACAGTAATTGTTTAAAAAAAAATTCATTTAAACAAGTTACCCGGTACGTGTTTTCAGCAACACAGCCGTTGACTCAAGTTAACTTAATTCTGCGCTTTCACAGAGATCTTCGACTTCACGTGGACAAGACAAGCACACAATGCAATTTAAACCGTTTAACCCAAAATGCGCTACATTGATTTCAGCGGCTTAAAACTGTGACCACTTTGTTCTGTTGAAAACCAATCCTGTAAGATTTTTAAAAAAGAGCTCATACAGGAGATATTTTTAACAAATCATCACAGGATAGATTTTCAATAGCATATTTGTATTGAAATTTGGACAAGGAAAGAGACAAATGTCAGTATTGGCACTCGAAGTGTTAACCCTTACCGTGCGGCATAGAAGTTATCCTGAGTGGCGTGTCCTGGAATGTTTAAGGGTTTTGCCTGTCCCAATTAGTGCCTTACTCAACACCGGCGCCTGTTTTTCCCTGCAGCTCACGGA
>JAULCD010199750.1:0-10658 GCA_032361085.1 Calliostoma canaliculatum
ACAGCCTGTATCAGTAATTTGGACACTAAAATGAGCAAATGTTGTGCTCGGCACTTTAAGGGTTAATAAGATAAAACAGGTTTTCAGCTGCAGTAGATGATGTTACTTGATTATGATTACTGTAATTGGTTTCAGTTCCGGTGTTTTACCATCTCAGTTACATTACAACGTGAAATACACCTTGAAAAGTTAAGGCTAAGCTGTTCCCATTATTTCTTTTACATACCCTGGACACATTCGTCAGTATTGTTTCTATACTACTCAAAAAAAGTTAGGGAACAAACCATACATGAACACGATGTAATTTATTTTTCTGTTTAAATATTTGCCAACACACATCAAATAAACAAACAATTGACAGGTTATACTCGTGCAATGTTTGTACAACTTAACATTGACCATGTTTTTGCAAAAACTTCGTAAAAATTCAATGCTGAAATTTGTTGGATTTCATGGAAATTTGTTCAAATCGCGAAATCGTGTGTGGAGGCAATAGGCATTTGCACGTGTTTTTTTATGATCCTCACGTTCAACATGCACTCATAAGCAATGAAAGGTCGGTCGACGTTTTAACACATACAATTTGACCTAGGTGAGACTTCAGCTGACGTTACAAGATAGAGAAAAGATCATTGCTTGGCTCGAATATGGCCTTACCCAACGAATTGTGGCATACTGACTCAACTTCATGAGTATTGGGTGCACACGCCAGCACCACTTTCCATGTATATGTCAGGTTTACAACAAGTTAAAGTGAATGCAGTGTTTCCGTTTCCGGTATATGTCGGCTTTTAACCGGTAAAATATTACCAGGACCGGTAAATTGTAAGTGTGTCGGTACCTTTGTCCGGCAAAAATACCATTGGCAATAATCAAGTCGAGTCATGGTTTCTATTATTTCACCTTGCTGTTCAAAGTTTGACAACCTAGCAGTATAAATGTATATTTGGATAGCTAAGAAACAGAACTTGGTTCATTGCACTACGTTTCACGCCCCTGACGGGGAGTGAAACGTAGTGCAATGAACTGAGTTATGTTTCTAGCTATCAGTTGATATCAGCAGTGTTTAAGCAGATTAAAGGTTTAGTCTGCACAATAAGTTGCAACCTTCTATGGTGACCAGCAGAATATGACTAGGACCGGTATTCTTTTAGACAGACGGTCCTTGTGACCGACTTTTAAAAACACCAGCGGAAACACAAATTCAATATGACGACCAAACAATAAGCGATGTAAAAACGGTCAATTGCCAATAATTGGGCCAGGATCTCATGATTACAATGGAAAATATTACAGATTTTGTGGTCTTGAGGATGTTAAAATACTGAGCCTTGAAAATAAATTGTTTGGCCATTTTAACCACTTGGTCAATAGACCTGTTATCTTTTGCGCACCAGGAGGTAATGTCATAGTTTTATGAGACTTGGGAAAAGATGACATGGTGGAACATGTCAAACAAGGCACAAAGCGAAATAATAATAATTTAAATAAAAAGATTTGGCTTTATGCTCAACAACATCAAAATCATCACTCTAACCATACTAGTAAAACAATGTAAAAAAATAATAATAACGTGTCGCTCTGTGGGTCACAGTTCTTAACTATTTACATTTTCTTTCTTTTACTCTATTAAAACCAGACATTACAGAAAGCCTAAGAGGCAAGCGAGTGGTAGTGACGGGGGCATCCACTGGTATTGGAGAACAGATCGCGTACCACTACGCCAGGTTTGGAGCTGATGTGCTGATTACAGCAAGAAGACAAAATGTTCTTGAAAAGGTGTTTGTAATATTTCGGCAAAACTATCCAAAATGAAACATAACATACTGCACAGCTTTTACACATATTTACCTTTATCGTATATTTAACTGCATACAACACTTGTTCCATAAAATCACTCCAAATGTCTCGTCAATCTTTATGGTAGTGGTGAACAACTTAAGCGTAACCCTTACCGTGCGGCATAGTTTTGGAAAAGATACTTTAAGTGGCGTTTCACTGATTTTTTTTCAGGATTTTCCCTCTCCCAATTCGTGCCTCACTCAATACCAATGCTTGTCTGTACATGCGGCTCGCAAAAATATCCGGGTCAGGCTACTATTTCCGTGAGCCGCACGGTAAGGGTTAATAATTTTTGTGTCAAAACACATCAAAACATATCACTAAACTCCGCTCTGACAATACTCTTCTTAAAATTGGCAACAAGAACAGTTTCTGGTAGTGGTGAACCACTTTAACTCAATCATTTTGTGTCAAAACACATAAGAACTTATCACTAAACTGACAATCTCCTAAAAATTAGCAACAAGAACAGTCAACCAATCTGATTTATTAGCTGGAGTGGACAACACATTCAATCACCAGTGTTCACTTAACTGTAGTAAGAGCATTGTCGGAGACAGGCCTCGAGTTTTAGTCGAGGAGTTGGTCTCTAAACTCTTCAGTCACCGTTTTGTTTATATTCTCTCATCAAACGCCTGTTTGATGGTATTTGTGGATCATCCTCTCCTTCTTCATCTGTCAAAGTTGGATACTGTAACATCCAGGTGAAACTTTATGCTCCCAACCTCCTACCATTTTACTTGACCAATAGTTTAGGTTTACACATGCCAAAAATCTTTGTAAACTGTGCACTTTCCAAAGAAAAACACGTTTTTCTTTGGAGAGTGAACAGTTAATAACATTAATAACAATTTTTGGCATTTGTAGACCAATTCGACGAACCCACTGACATGGTTTACAACGTCGTAAAGTTATAACTTCTTTGTGAAACGGGGGCCTGGGGTTTTAGCATGTCTCTAGGGTATGCCGACGTATTAGCGTGGTCTGCATCGTTTGTGTCGAGCCAGATCACGAAAGCTCAATATGGGAGAGAGCATCGAAAATGATCGTTGTACCTAACCGACTGAAGTATGCAGTAACAGCTATTACATTATAATTTTGTCCAATTTTGTCTAATTTTGTCTAATTTTGTCTATACTGTTTTGCTGCCTTGGCTTATAAAAGCAGTAAAAACAACAAAGGAGGTATTCTATGGATATCAACGTCTTTACTGCGATTTTTCTGCGACAATTCGCAGGAAAATTTCAATACAGAAGTTGATATCCATAAAATACCTCCTTTGTTCACCACACCAACTTCTAGAAAAAATGCACATCAAAGCAGTAAAAACAAGTGTAATAAGTAATACCGCCACACAGATACTTTTCCCATCTTTAATAGTACTACCTTTAACAGCAAGTCATCCTCCTTCCTGAAATACAAGGTTGAGGGAAGTCCTATCAAACAAAACTAAGACCAAGGTCTGCTCACCAAGACCGGACAGTGTTTTTAAAGGCCAGCGGAACCCGTTTATTATTAGCAACAGGTGCGAGAATGATGACAAGTGTCCTCCATTGTTGGGTTCTCGACCTGACCTCCTAACAAGACTCTAAAGGGGGTAAGATTCCGCGGAATCGCTTGCCTTTCCTAATCTTAGTATTTTAAATTATTTATTTTATAATTTACTTATTGTGTACAATGGTTTTAAAGTCTGCAAGAAACACATCTAAAGGCAAATCATGGTGGATACTTTTTACGATTTTTTTATCATCCCAAACAGACACAGATAATCCATTTTGGTCAGACAAAGTGTTGTGCAAGGTTCTTTAATATTTAACTTAAAGCTTTTGCTTTTTAACCCAGCTTATTCCAAACAGTTAAAATTTGCACTATTTCTATTCCACCATCAACAAATCTTCTCTTACAAATTCTAAACGGTCTTGTTTACAGCTTTTAAAGCTTTGCACACTTTTAAAGTATTTCACTGGCCACATTTATATGGATAAGTAACACTAATTCTGAAAATGTGGAGAAATTTAAAGTGTTTAATGTTCTGTTACAATTTGGCAGTGATAGACAGACAGACAGAATGTATTCAGTATAAGGGCCATAGGCCCAAAATACAAACATTTCAGTATGTTTAATATAATACGTATTCACATCCAGTTTCATAAACTTATACTGCCATAAATTTAACTATTGCTGATTTGTTATTGTTGCAAGGCTTTAACTGGTCAGAATAAAGTGACATGCGGTAGTTACCACTTTCCAGTGGTATTAGAGACAGTGAAAGCTTCACCCGAGGAACATAATCCTAAGATAAAATTCACAGAGCGGACTTTGTCAAAATAAATTAACTTGTAAACGAATTGAAAATCAACCTGATCTAATTCAACTTATTGATTGCCAAAGAAACCACCTCTACAATCACCGCAAATCCAAGGATTAATAAGCCTTGGTATGACAATATTTAGTGTACATCTATTAAAGTGCATTTGTACACAAACTAGTGATTTTTCTTAAACTGCTCAAAATTAACTGCATGACCTATAGGTCTCAGGCTTTGTCCTGGGGACTTCAGAACTTACCCTGCTAAAAGTATGTAAATCAAACCTCGTAAATGCGAACGGTGTCAATCATAATGTTGACTTATGACTATTGTAACATAGAAATCGCTACGGAACCCGTGCCATTCGGCATCGATTCCAAATCGATTTTTGCACTATGTCATAAGGCTAGGATATAAGCCCCAAGAGTACAATGTTAGGCATTTTGACCGCCACGCCGAATCAACAATCGGATTACTGGCGCGAAATCAAGTACAATATACCTAATCCAATGCAGATAATTGACGTTCGAAGTCGGAGACGGAAGCCTTAGAGTAATGAATACACAATGTGTGTGTTTATATAGTAAACAAGAATGGTTACAGCTTAGTTCTGTTCGGACTTCGGCAATTGGTTAAGCCCCCACCCCCTGAAACTATGCCGCACGGTAAGGGTTAAGCAAAGTTAAGATTTCCGCAGAGACCAACAACAGCATACAACACTTAACAAAACTCAATTTTCAGTTTTCTGTAAACCTTTTCCACAACTTTCTCACCATAAAGCTCTTGAAATTTGTCATAATGGTATGTTGGCGAAAGGGGGCATCACAATATCGCGTTCTATAACCCACGCCATATGGCGATACCGCAATAAGACGACACGACATGGCGATATCACAATACGACATGGCGATAATATCGCCATGTCGTGTTGTACTATCGCCATGTTGTCTTATCGCCGTATCGCAATATTGCCATGTCGTGTGATGATATCGCCATGTCGTGTCGTCTTATTGCGGTATCGTCATATCGCGATGGTTATAGAACGCGATATTGCGATGACCCCTATCGGCCACCATATAATGGTGATATGGACTGACCGCGCAGCGACAGCGACAGCGAAAATCAGCTCCCTTCCCTGCAAAATATGTTTGAAGGCAATGCAAATCTCAATATTTTGGGGGCAGGAAGTTAATTAGTTTTCAGTGTACGTTAAATTTGTATGTTTAAATTCATTGGGAAATGAACGCAATAACACGTGACCTTGACATGCCATATTCACGATGACTGTAGTGTAATCTTGACTTTAGCACATGTTTTGATAAAAACAGCTTGAAAGTATAAGCACAAAGGGGGTTAAAGTGTGTTTGTACATCCAGGTGGTTTTCAAAATGAAGCAGTTGGGAAGAGAAGATGGACGATATGAGTATCTGGCAGCTGACATGGGCAACATGGTGGACACTAAACGTCTTATACAGGTTGGTGAGTTTGAATCTGTCGTATATGTTGGTAATACGTGTTAAATTCTATGTCACTTAGGCAATGACTAAAAAAATTTTTTTTTAAATTCAAAACTATTGGTTTTTTTTGGTTTTTTTTTATGTTTGCAAATACCACTAGTCCCTGTAAACATTGATCTTTGCAAAAAATAGAGTTTTTCTTTGGAAACTGCACAGTTTATAAGGAGTTATGGCATTTGTAAACGGAGCCAGCGGGTGTTAACTCAATGAGTGTATAAGCTAGTAAAAGACTGGCCCGATTCACATGGTCACGTTGTGTTGCAGGTAGCGGAGACTCGACTGGGCGGAGTTGACATCCTGGTTCTTAACCACATCACGGCGTCAACATTGGGCGAGTGGACGGGGTCAGAGGGCAACTTGACCAAACTGACCCACATGCTGGACATCAACTTCCGAGCCTACGTGCATCTCGCTTCACACGCATTTCCTCTACTGGAGAAAAACAAGGGGAGCATCGTCGTCGTGTCATCACTTGCTGGTGAGTTTACATCTTGCTGGTGAGTTCACATCCTGCTGGTGAGTTCACATCCTGCTGGTGAGTTCACAGATTGCTGGCGAGTTCACAGATTGTTGGCGAGTTCACAGATTGTTGGCGAGTTCACAGATTGTTGGCGAGTTCACAGATTGCTGGCGAGTTCACAGATTGCTGGCGAGTTCACAATCGGCTGGTAAGTTCACCTCATGCTGGTGAGTTTAACATTTTGCTGGTGAGTGTGCATATTGTTTACGAGTTCCTATTTGCGGTAGAGTTCATAATCTCGCTGGTGAGTTTATACTTGCTAGAGAGTTCATGTTTTGCTGGTGATATCACGTCTTGTTGGCGAGTTCATGAGTTGCAAGTGAGATGTCTTGTGCATGTCTTCCTGGCTGTTTTACACCTTGCTTATGAAGTCAGTTTCTTGCTGGCTAGTCGACATCCTCCTCGTGTTTTTTCGGTTCATAGATAAAGTTATGAAAGTCTGTCCTCACACACTGGGTTTAGTTTGCAATTGCCCAAATTGTTGGAAATTGCACATTTTACTTCTTGTATTCGAAAAGCATTAAGCTAGTGGGATATTTTATAAATTGATGTCACAGCAGTTTTAGCGTGCTTTCAGACTGAATTCTGTGTTCGTTTGTCAACAGGTAAAGTTTGCATCCCATTTATGGCCAGCTACGCATCCACCAAGTTTGCCCTGGACGGGTTTTTTAGTACTTGGAGACAAGAACTGATCATGAAAAACGTTGATGTGTCCATTACACTGTGTTTTATTGGTCTTGTAGGTGAGTTTTAATTGTGAGTTGTTGTAAGTCAATGTATCTTTTCGTGTCTGTGCTTCTTTGTATTGCTTCCCCTCTCATTGATCTCTCTCTACCCCGACCCGCAACACCCCTCTCTCTCTCTCTCTCTCTTCCTCTCTCTATCTTTCTCTGTCTCCCCCTATCTTTCTCTTTCTCCCCCTATCTTTCTCTTTCTCTCTCTCCCTTCTCTCTCTCACCTTCTTTTTCTCGTTGTCCTCCCTTGTTCTCCACATATGGAGCCATTAAGGGTTTGAGTCGTATTTAATTTACTACAATTAAAAACAGTAGAGACTAGACTTGCATATTTTCTATTTAATTTACTGTCCGCAAGGCTATACTCTCGTTCTTTCTCTGTTCTCTCTCTCTCTCTCTTTCTCTCTCTCTCTCTCTCCCTCTCGCTCTCTCTCTTGCTCTCTCTCGCTCTCTCTCTCTCTAAACCTTATGAGTCTTTTGATAAAACAGGCCTCCTCATACAGTAAGCAAGGTGAGCATCTGTGATCGTCCGTTTTAAAGATTAAGTTTTTATTTATTTTCAGGAACGGAAAATGCTTACACCTCCCTACGAGAGTTTGGACAGGAACGTATTCTGCGCTTAAATCCGCCAGCAACTCCCGAGGCGGCAGCTTTGGCCATCATTGAGGGTGGAGCTCGAAAAGTTCACGAAATTTATTTTCCATACACAGGAGTTAAAATATTCTGTTTGGTCAGAGCGTTGGCGCCGGGTGTTATTGAGTCCATTTGGCGATTTATAACTACTCCCTCACACTACAGCTAGTTGGATGTGTTTAGTGGAAATTCCTCTCGCTACCTTCATTACTCCACTAGTAACCCAGTGATATAACAAACTTACATGTGGTTACAATAACAAAACATATCTTTATTCTCAAAACTTACATTAGTGATATAGAGGATTAACCACTGTTTGCCGTGTGTACTGATTTATTTCAACACGAGTGGTTAATTTGCCCAAGTTAGGCACGAGGTTTTCTCCCATTACACAACGACTTAAAATGTTGACTACCAGTGTGTGATCTCAGGTAAAAGTGTTGTCACAGCGCAAGGGACCTCCCAAGCCTCGTTTTGAATGTGTCACAAATTAAAATGGCGTAGTGATACTGCTGACTTTTAAAAGTATGAGTAGTCATTGTAAATGCTTCCTTATGTCTATAGGATTAGTATATTTACCAATTCATTTCTTATTTATTTAATAATTTTTTTTTTTATTTGTGAATTATTTTTCTAATTGTTAAAAATAAGTACTATCTTTTTTACTTTCTAACGAATAACTTTACCCTCGATAATCCAGACTAAGCAATCTTTACTGTATGGTTTATCGAGACTGTTAAGGATATGCTCTTTTAAAACAAGATGTTTCGTCCTATAACCAGTTCGCCCTACGGCTGAACAGCCTTTTTGTCTAGGTCGAACTGGTCGTGGGGTGAAACGTCGTGTCCCCGTCGCATTCTGACCTGTTTGATTTGTCAACAATTTTAGTTACATTAAACACGTAAAACGCGTTATTTAATTCCCAACTTAAATATGAAGTAAAGTAATTATATTTTTGTTAACAGTAACCGTCAGTGAATAGAGAACAAAGTATTTGGGATCATACAGAATGTGCTAATTTAATAAAATGCTATTATTAATTACACATGCAATGGCATTTAAATGGATTTATTAACAATGGAAATATTGTTTTAACTTTAAGTTGCATTTGTATATTTGCCCCCCTGTTTACTTTTTTTTAAAAACCACCAAATACCTTTAAAATTATTTTCATTTACACAAGACAAAATCACAAAATCAACTTATTAGTCAAACTTTTATTTAAATTCAAAGCATAAAATCAGCCAAAATCAATATTGCTGAATGTACTAAATTTTATTTTTAAACCAAGCATTGCATTGTGTTCGTACATACAATGAGTAATACTTGACATTATATTTTGAATCCTTGTCCTAAAATGCACACCTATTTCTTACAAACTTGGTGAAATGAGATGGATGATGAATTTATTCACTTTACTCACTTTGAAAAATATTCATTTAATAAATACTTATAAAAATAACTAAAATGTTTTAGCTTAAAAACAATTAATATTTAAAATAAAACCAAATTAATAAAGAGCAGTATTCTGTACAAAATTAAAAAATAGGTCCTTATGCAGATACATAACAAAAACAATTTATAATTTTCGAAATTACAACTTGAAACTTGGTCAGAAAAAAATTAATGACATTAATCTTTAAAATATATGTCATTATGTCACAAAAGTATGCTTTTTAGGCTCTACAATATACTCCTTGTTTGTCAAATTGTTTATCAAAAACAAAAAGTTTGATATATTATATTAGTTGAAACAATTTTGATTCACTGGATTTATAGCAACCCAAACTATTTTAAAAGCATTGATTCAAACATTTAATTATGAAACTTAATTATATTACTACATTTGTCATTATTTTTTAAACACTAAATTCTCTCTAAAATTTCAGTATTTTATTTTTAAGCCTTTAATATCAATCTATAATTTTCTCACATACTTTTAACTTAAGACCTAACACTGTTTGGTGTGTTTGAAATTAATTTTGCTGTATTATTATGTTTGTTACTTACCGCCCTAATTCTCTTGGATATTAGTGGTCATACTCAGTCAGCACTTCATCAAAAGTTGGTGCAGTATCATCCTCACTTTTGTCTGTTAGAAAAATGAAAAAAGTACTTATGTAGCACATTTATATCCTTTCATATATATGTACTTTGAATTACTATCAGTTAGAAGAAGTGTAGGTGTTCTTTAAGTATTGATGTAAAACAACAACATACAGTTCAAAATGTCCATTTATTTAATAAAATTGTCTATATAACATTATTATTTTATGTGAAATTTAACATTTTACTTGTAAATTAACTGGTTTATATAACACACATATTTTAGACATTTCCTGAAGACAAATTTATCAATACAACATTGTAAGGAGTATCTGTGCATACTATTATAATTACCTTGTTTAATCTTCTTTGACAAGTGGGCATATACAGGAGAGGTTGGTACCAAGTAATTTTGTTCTGCGTCTGTTAACAACAGAGCATTTTTAAAAACAAATAGATGTACAATTATTTTAAGTATAAAATCTTAAAAAATTCACACTAAACTGTCAATTGTTT
The DNA here is from genome assembly GCA_032361085.1 of Calliostoma canaliculatum. Lineage (NCBI taxonomy): Eukaryota > Metazoa > Mollusca > Gastropoda > Trochida > Calliostomatidae > Calliostoma > Calliostoma canaliculatum. The sequence goes on from JAULCD010199750.1 coordinate 10,117, forward strand.
AATAAATATTCAAAAATGAAATGACAGTTAAAACAGGTTTTTGGGGTTGCTTATCTGTCTAAAATTAGTAAAAAGATAAGTTTTCGTTTTCATTTTTAAAAAGTTATTCTAAATTAGGAATGGCTTGTTTTTTCATTTTTTTCACTGAGTAAATTGCCTAATAATATCACAACTTTACATGGCATTTTACTAGTAACTAAGATATTATTTGTTTGTTTTTTGCTCTCAAACACCGCCTGAACCGATGACTTGTTGCTTGTATACTTGAACGCGAAACACTAAATAGAGGCCCACCGAAAATAGGGGACATGACTACATATGACCGACGAATATACCATCGTTTAGAAATTACACAAATACAAAATTCAATTGATTTATTCCGATGATGTGCAGCCTCACAGCTTCGATTTATTCCGATGATGTGCAGCATCGCAGCTTCGATTTATTCCGATGATGTGCAGCATTGCAGCTTCGATTTATTCCGATAATGAGCAGCATCGCAGCTTCGATTTATTCCGATAATGAGCAGCATCGCAGCTTCG
>JAULCD010199860.1:0-10657 GCA_032361085.1 Calliostoma canaliculatum
TTAAACAAATGATCACAGGATAGGTTTTCAACATCACTAGTTAGTTACAATCCAACTAAAATTTATTCAGCATTGCATCGGTTAATGTATGACTTTCAATTTATAAAAAATGAAAATACAATTTTTTTAATACATGATCATCTGTATACCGGTACATCATAAACGTATCGTAATACGTACTGTTTCAGTTTGTATTGCGGTTTACGGTATACCGGTAATACCGCGCAGTCCTAGTGCATGGGTGTAATGTACCATAAGCCTGGGTAAAAAGGTTCAGTTTACAAAGACACAAAGCAATGCAAACTGTGGACTTCCAAACGAAAATTACTTAACACTAAATTCGTTTAGAGGAACAGGGCCCTGGTCCATCTCCCACAAGAGTTTATGAGCCCGTAACTACAAAGAATTAAAACACACTCCGCTCATGGGTTTTGTCTCAATGTCGTTTTAAACTGTGCACTTTCTAAAGACGAACAAGTTTTTGTCATTTGTATTGTACACTAAACACATTGGCCCAGTTTTATGAGGTCTCTGCGGCTAACCAGAACGGTGCTCATATTCTATTTTGGGATGATACTATTCAAGACCGGGGCCCATTCCTGAAAGCCACAGGGCCCATTCTTTGAAACAATCGGTAAAACAATTTAATAATTGAAAAATATGAACCATCGATTTAAAAATTGAATTGGTAGCAAAAGCTCTCACTTAACATAACAGTATATTAGTTTAGTTTAGTGTTTTTTACAATTGTGATTATGTCATCAAGATAATTTTACTTATAACACCTGTTAATACTATAAAACTACATTGTTCTAATATTACCTAGACAAAGATAAGAAAGACGAAAGATTACAATTTGTTGTTTATTATTCATTACCTATTCTTTAGGCAGGACAACTGTAAAGTATACAACTATATGTTTTACTTGAGATTACAATATCTAAAAATGGGAATATTCTTTTAATTTGTGTGGTCGAGTCCCATGCAGAATTCGAACCAAACGCTTGAGGGTGTGGTTTGAATCCCACACAGAAGTTAACCACGCAAAGTGATAGAATATTTACTTTGTCAAATAGTATACGTCAAATAGTTTACGAAAAACCACACCGTCCGCATTAACGAGGGTTGACTGTATTCCCAAATATAACATTTAGGTGTGCTTGTCACCGTCTGAATGGCATAAAAATTCATAACTGTAAAGGGTAGTTTGGTTTGCGAAAATTTGCACAACTGGCATAATCATAAACGGAATATGAATATTTACAGTGGGCGGTTATTTAAAGTTGCTGTAGGTTTAAACTAACATAACAATATAAAAAAAAGTATTGGACAACGGTTATGAATTTGAAAACAAATGAACCATTTACAAATATTGCAAAATTGGTAAATATTGATGAGTGTTTCCCAATCTCATTAAAACCAGTCCCACAAGCCCGTTGCCCAACGGGCTTGTCGGACTGGTTTTAATTAGATTGATTGTTTCCCTTTATCATACATAACATCACTATCAAGTTTTTTTTCTCTTGATACATACAAACTATAGATTGGCATGTCAATAGTCAACGGTATAATTTATCGATAACATTCATGAGCACCAAATTGATTACAAATATTTAACTTTTTACAAAGCTGAATAGATAATGGAAACCACTGTAGTTTTGTTATGGCTCTGTTTCTATGGATATTATTGGGGATCAATACCAATGTAAATACAGTAGGAAACAAAGGACACTGGCTCTTTTGCACAATCGCAAGTTATAACAGTGTTGTAATGCAGGTGTAAAGCACATTCCAATTTAATGATTACCTTCAGAGGACACTTTTAGTGTTGTATTTTTACAAGGTTTGTTAGACGTGTTTTGCAGTTACGTTCACAACACTAAACCCCATTTCGACTGGTTAAACACAAACAAGTGACTTTAAAGCGTCTTTACCAAATCAGACACCATGCAGCAGCATTGCCTGTGTTCAACATTTCTCATGCTTGGATGCTATTTGTACCTTATGCCAGTACAAGGACAGGACGATCATTATGTTCGGCGCCTACATGATAAACTGATCCTTCCGAACAATCCCATGATTCGTCCAGTTCGGAACAGCAGCCAAAAGATGACAGTAGGTGTTGCTTTCAGCCTTATTAGCATTTCGAAGTTTGATGAAGCAGCCCAGACACTTGTTACCAATGGTTTTATTACAATTGCCTGGTCTGATGAGTTTCTCACGTGGAACAGCAGCGAGTATGGAGGCGTTACCCAACTTTGGCCAGACCACAGGAACGTATGGCGTCCTCGCATTACGGTCGTAAACTCAGTTGATAAAGTGGAACCTTTAGGACTGGATTTTGCCACGGTGGTCGTCTTCTCAAGTGGATATATACAATGGATTCATGGAAGCACATTCAAAACATTCTGCAAGATGGATGTCACCAATTTTCCATTTGACAAACAAATATGCTCCTACAATATATTTGAGTGGTCATATCCAAATAAATTACTTGATCTAACAAATTTTCAGGATCGAATAGATTTAAGTGTATATTATGACAACAATGAATGGGACATCACAAGCACCAGCTGCAGTAGAAGTGAGAGAAACAGTTCAATACATGCCGTAACAGTTCTTTATTTCTCCATGACCTTGAAAAGAGTGTCCTCCCTGAAGATTCTAAAAGTGATCGTACCGTCTCTTCTCCTGAATCTTCTCAACTTTGTGGTGTTCCTTATCCCAGTGGAGTCTGGTGAGAAGCTGTCCTTCTCCATCACCGTGCTGCTGTCTTACACCGTACTCATGTCGTCCATCACCAACACACTGCCCCAGAACCCTGACACCATCCCCGTGCTCTCTGTGTATCTCACCATCCAGTTCATCATGAGCTGTCTCTTTGTCCTGCTCACCATCTGGATTGTTGGTATGTTCTACAGACGTAGCTGTAGCTGCCGATCCGTCCTCCTAGGACGTCTAGTGCTGATGGTTGAGAGAACATCTCTCTCAAACACTGCCCCATCTCGCTGTGTGGTGAGTGTCAACTCAGAAAATGACAAAGAGGACACGAGTGTTACACGTTCGACGTGTGATAAAACCGTCAGCTGGATACGGGTGAGCAAGGTGCTGGACAAGGTCTTCTTTTGGTTCTTTTTGTCATCATTTGTATTGTCAACGGCTATGATGCTTTCGAAAATATATTTCCTTTAAAGACTTAAGTTGAAGGTTGTAAAAAAAATAAAATCCAGTTTATTGTGTACCCTACTGTATAATACTGAAAGTCTTTTCTTTGGAAAGCGCACATTTTAAGCAATATGTTAACTGAAACCCCTGATTCAATGATATGATTTTAAATGCTGTAAACTTGTGACGGCTTTGCTACTCAGGGCAGACTATAAGAACATAATCCCTGATTTTTATGAAGAACATTGGCTAGAATTGTTTACTGTTTATGTAATCCCCGCAATAGGTAGACTTATTTGTATGTATGTACATATGCTTGTATGTTTGTACGCAGGTACGTATATACGTATGTGTGTATAAATGTACGTACATTGTACGTGTGAACGCGCGTGTGCTTGTGTGTGAATAATCTAGGGTATGCATAACCTAAGGTAATAACGACAAAAGCTGATGGTAAACTATTTTTCGTGTTGTGTGATTAAGAAAGTTTATTCCTGTTTACACTCTCAATTTCAAGCGAAAAAAACGGAATACGTGTTAACCCTTATGCAAAACGTACGTCAGCATTGCCATGAGACTACACAAGCTTATCTTAAAAAGAATATTAAAAATATATATAATGTCGCTAAATGCACAAAATATATGTTTAAAACAATGTTCTTATAATATTACCATGACCAATAGATCAAAATGAGTTCAAACGTTATTATATTTTTTGCTTGGGAACAATCTCATTAAATTATGCAGACTAAAGGATAGCCCTTTAAGGGTTAAGAAAGGTGAAAGTGTGTTTTTTAATGTTTGTATAATTAGGTGTTAAAAGAAACCAATGTTTAATAAACTAATTTTTCAAATTTATGTTTTTCCTCAGTGTACTTCTGCTGTTTTAAGTGTTACTGTAATATTTTTGAAAATGTCGTTTCGTGTCACTGAATATGGAAATAAAGGAGTGAGAAAGTTTCTGAAATTGTGGGTATCATTTGTAATATTGATTGTAAACGTTTTGTGTCAGTGGGATAGAGTTACATCTACTGTTAGTTATTTGTTGCTGACATGATGTATTAACTTGCAGTAAGTAATTTAATCAAAAACGAATCGTTACACCTTGTTTAGTAGCTCTAAAAAGACACAATGACAAATCGTCGCTGTTGTTACAAATCTCGTAAGTCGCTATTTTACTTTAAGTAAACCTTTATTTAAAAATAAATATTCACGTTATCAAAACCACTTGTACCACTAGAAGAAAAAAAATATATATAAATTATTCTTTCCAATGGAAATCTCATCAAACCAATGAAAATCCGCTGAATGTTTTAAATAATTGTTTTTCAGTGTACATTCTTTGATAGTTGTGGATGAGACGTCGTTTGGTGGACGTCAGAATTATTGACATATTTAATACAAAGTGCTTTTTGTACATTCATATGACGCTTTGGAATACAGCATAAATTGAAAATAAAAAAGAGATTTATTTTCAGATTATACTAAAATTTAATGGGAACTTGCAAAATATAATGAGTGTCACGTATAACCTTTAAAGAAAGATAACAGGCTTTTATAAGGAATTAGCTGCAACCAATGTCAAGTTCCTTATTTAGACAGTCCAAATAGTGCTTTTTAACATCGGTTTTTAGACACTTTGTTAACTCCCTAAAACAATATATAAATACTTTAGAACATTGTTAAATGTTTACCAGTCAGGACGGTAACCCTGAGGGCGCAAATCCGATTTTAGTAGGACTTAAAAACTGTGACAATCTATCAGTGATAACTTGTTAGGATAGGATCGGTGATAACTTGTTAGGATAGGCTTTCAACAACCTATTAAACTGAAATCTGGTCATTGAAACGGACAAATTTTAAGCTTAGCATTCGGAGGGTTAAAGTTATTGCTTTTAAACAATTACTAGGATTGATGAGTCATCACTCAAAATCTAAAACTATTAGTTTCTATAGATAATGAGTTATTGCGTTTGTTCGTTCAAAGTCATTAGTGCGTGTTGTGTTGTTGCTATAGCTACACTAAGTTTACCATTGTATAAATAGGTGTAACTCATAAAGAGGTAGTAGTCCACAATGTTGTCAGTTGTAATCTATAGCAATGTACATACACAAAGCAAATAAATGACTTATGGTTTAACGCCGTTTTCAACATTTTTTTCAGTTATATCACGGGTTTACGGCAGGAGGAAAGCCTGCATCACCGATGTGGTTATGTGATGCAGAGAAACCTTGTAAGCTTCGGCTGGTACCTGCGAACCAAGAGTGTTACACAGCATTGCAAATTTGTCATCACTGTGTTTAAGTGTTTTCCATACAGAGAATGACGCCGAGCCCCCTGGGCGGGATTTGAACCCCGGACCTCTTTGTCCAAAATCCGACACGCTAACCACTGCGCTATCCCACCCTCCTAACGCAAATGAAACCAAGGCCCAATTAAATATTACAACACTCGAAAAACTGTACAGAAAATATTTAGCGGATTCCCATTGGTTTGAGGAGATTTCCTTTATATAGACATTATTCAGCGGATTTCCATTGAATAATCCGCTGAATAATTTCTATTCTTTTTTTAGTGCAAATTTTGATGATCTGAGATGTCTGAGATATCCTGTGGTGTGATATCCTTTGGAAATCTTCTTAAACCAATGGAAATCCGCTGAATAATTTCTATAATTTTTTTCTAGTGCAAATTCCGATGATCAATGTTGGGATGCAGCAGCAGTTTCTATTTACACGGAAAGCGTGTGGTTGAGGTTAATGTGATGCAGTTACAGTAGAATTGAATGTATACTGCGGGAAACTGGATTCTGTTATGTCTGGCAATCTCAAATCTTCAGCAGTGCAAATATTCTAAAATCTTCCATCAAAACAATCCTCACTGACCAATTCTAGCAATCATAGACTGCAGCTGTAACTGATTCATCCAGAGCAGACTATTATACAATTTACAAAGGAAAACCAAACATGGATTCATATATTTTAGAACTCCCCAGAAATCTCAGAATTTGTTTCACCCGTTTTAAAACTACTAATCACACACTTCCAATTGAAACTGGCCAATGGTTTAAAATTGATAAGAAGTAGAATTTGTTATTTATGTAACACGTCTATCGGCGACGATATAATTTATTTCGGTATGTCCCTTTTTGTTAAATATTAGAATTAAATACCTACTCCCATACTATTGTAAAATCCCATCAATAAATACATATATTTCCCGAATGAAAACAAATTATAAACCCTTAATGTTAAATATATCTAAAATTATTTTTAAAAATGGCCTGACTATGTTGAAATAAAGGGATATCTTAATAATACTATTTTTACCTGAATTGTATATTTTTTATATATTTTTTTCTTGTATAAAACTCACATGTACTACATACAATGTTTAAAACAATTATACATATTACTCCTATTTACATCTTGTTGTAAAATATCGTGTGCATTTATCTATCCAGCAACATTTTAAATAAACGATTGCATTATAAATATCATGATTGTACGATGTGGCTATTAACCTCAATATCAAATTATAATAATCTATTGTGTTGATGTATCATATGTGTTTTGTTTTCGTTTTTAATGTGTGTAAATATTGTATGTATTTCTCTTTATCACGAATGGGATTTTTGAGAATAAATATCTGTCTGTCTCTGTCTGTCTGTCTGATATGTGATCGGACAGTGTACATCTGAATACAAAGGCGAGTAATCCATTACACTGAAGTGCCTGACGAGTGGTAAACACATCGATGGCATTAGAACATAATCAATAACAGTTTTGTCTTTACACGTTGTTTTGCCAATTAACATATCATTTCCCAGTCTACCGTTACATACAAATAAGTTCAAATTCTTACAAATTTAATTAGGTTTACATCAAAGTTATTTATTTTACCAGCATATTGTGTAACTTATCAAGTATAAATGCAGGATCAATTGTATTATCTATATTTGTGGTATTCATGTCAAGTTCCTGTAAACATTCTTTATTAAATACTTCATAATCACATAGGTTACTTGTCCTGGCATTAAAATCACCCATTAAAATAACATAGTCACTTTGAGATACCGTGCAAAGTAACGATTCTTCGATATTATATAAAGAGTCACAGGTAACATATATTGAACCTTCAGATGGGATATAGACAATACCTAGATAAACATCCTGATCAGTGTGAAATAACGTTTTACATATTTTTAACCATAAAATATGTCCACAATCATCTTCAAAAACAGTGACATAGTTTGCATTTTTATTTCGTATTGCTGCCCCTATTCCTCCTGATCTCCTAATAGCACCTGTTCTATGTTTAAGAAAAGTAGTATATCCTTCTATACTTAGATAGTCTAGATAATCTGTTTTTGTCCCTTGAAAACCATTAATATCTGTTTTAATGATCAACTGTATAAATTCATCATAGTCAAGTCTTTTTCTTAATCCACACACATTCAAAGTTAAAAAAGTGAGCTCATTATAAATAGTGTTATACTTACCATTATTTACATTATCATTATCATCATCGTCGTTGTCGTCATCGTCGTCGTGGTCGTCACCACCATCATAATCATCATCACCATCATCGTCGTCGTCGTCACCATCATTATAATCATCATCAGCAGCAGCATCATCGTCATCGTCATCGTCATCGTCATTGTCATTGTCATTGTCATTGTCATTATCATTATCACCATCAATATAATCATCATCATCATAATTATCATCATCATCATCATTATCTTCATCATCAGCAGCAGCATCAGCATCATCATCATTATCATTATCATTATCATCTTTATCATGCTCTTAATCGATAGCATTATCAACATCATCATCGTAGTGATCAACATTTGCAACAATAGTGTTATTATGGGTATTTACATTCACGTAGTCATTATCACCATACTTATCACACTGGCCAACTTCATTGTTTTTATCTGCAACCACATTATTAATGTCACTAGTACGCACATTATATTATCAGTAATAATATCAATGCAAGTGTTCACATAGTCATTAACAACCTTATCATCACCACGACAATCACCACCACCACAATCATTTTCTACAACCTTGTTTTTTTTCTATTACTGATTCTTACATTCACATCATCATCATTATCATCGTCATGACAAGAATCATGAGTCATTCACCTTAACAGCCTTATACTTCACAGTACCATTGTTACTAATATTCACACACACCCTCGTCGTCAACTCTTTCACAATGGTGTCACTAATTCTAAAGTTACAATTCATATCATCATCATAATCATCATCACCACCATCATCATCATCATCATCCTCATCATCATCATATCCACAGTCACCCTTACCATCTTCAGCATTATCAACATGATCATATTTCACAATACTACTGTTACTGATAGTTACAGTCAAATCAACACCACTATCATTATCTATAGCAATAGTGTTATTTTTACTGTTGTTTACATTCATACTACCACTTTCATTATCAATTGATTCATCCTCCTCTGTTGTTTGTGGAGAGATGTTATGTCCCTTTCAGTCTTACCCTTAGCCTCGGACCAGTCATCAAAAGAGTCACTGACGAACTGTACACAGTCTTTAACTTTGGAAACACGTTCCTTTAAAACATCCAGTGACTTGACTTTTATTTCCAAACTTGCTATGTTAGATTTGATAGCATTCACATATTTCTCTACCACGTCTAACTTTGAAAGCTTCTTGTCGATAGAGTTTTATCAAAATGACTGCTGTCGTGTCGGGGCTAACATGGTGATGCTGGATCATGTTTGGGCTTGCCGGGAGTGACTGATTGGATGGGTTCATGAACTAAGTTTGGGAGTATACTTGCTCAGGACTATATACCTGTGGAGTTTGTGGACTATATACAGCATTTAGTGAGACTCCAATAATACTGTGGATGGAAGCTTTTGTTAAGTGGTTTATTTTTATATGATTGGCGTTGGTGACAGCAAAAGAGTGTTTTCACTAAACAGAACAAAAACATATAAATACACTTGTAATGTCCAGCGACTTCCGTTTACAACGTAATACCGTGCACCATGCTGAAAGTGATCTTGACACATCAAGCTTCCCCTAGTTTATATAATGTTTATAGGGCTGTGTTCATGGATGGTGTATAACTTTAATTAGATCATGCCTGCATTGTCTGTGGCCATACTGTAACTGTCCGATTTGGCAGTTATAACCCGGACGAAACAACTTTCACATAGTCCGTCTTTTAAAATGATCGCAGTTTAGTAAATAATTATAATATTTCATTTTTTAAAAAAAAAACGATATCTATGGGGCATGATCTAAGTAGGTTATAACACTCGGACGCGTTCTGTAATTGTTGATTGAGGCAGTTAACTGTCTCAATCCATGATTACAGAACGCGTCCTCGTGTTATAACCTATACTAAACATAATGAGCAAATGTCGCAAGCTTTGAAACGGTCAAAGAAATCATGTAAAGTTTATTACCACAGGAAAAGGTTTTTTAACATATTATTAATTATTATTAAAATTGGACGTAATTGACAGCCATCTTCTACAAGTATAATGAGAATGTAAACAAACTAAATGTAATATCTCTGTTTTAAGTTTGGACGGTTATCTCTGTCTTAAATTTTGGCCTGTAGTCATACACAGGGGTTATAAAAGTAAACTAAACCCTGTAACAAGTGGAGGTGAAATATCTTATTTTGTGGTTAAAATATTGTTAAATTTAAGGTTTTGAAAGTGTGTCAGGCTTTAAGTACCAGATATAAAACAACCAAAATGACTAACTTTTCGGAATGTCTTAAGGATCTGATTTCATACACAAGAAAAACATATATGGAACTTTTCCTAGGGAAATCTCATTAAGCCAATGGAAATCTGATGATTATTATCTGTACATTTTTTTCAGTGATAAACAATACATAAGCAAAGTTTCAAGATCTGAGTGCAAGTAAACGTAAAACCATGTAAGCCATATGTATTAACTTAAAATTGCAAGCCAAAAGCAATAGGGTTGCAGATCAATCGGACTTCAATGCATAATAGATTTAAGTTTATATTCTTCATCTACACTGAAAAGGATAATAAGAATTTTTAGGGTAAATTTAACCATTGTCTGACAATGATTGAAAATGACCTGTGTGGCAAGAACATTGTTAAAAATTCAATTTCAGAATCAACTTTAACAATATGACAAAATATCACCTAAGAGAGAATGTGCATTGGATGGTATGGCAAGTTTACCATTGACTCTCACGTTATTTTGGACAACATTAAAACTGACCCACCATCTTCAACCCTTGCAAAACAGATGTCGGTAAGAATTAAAACTGTGACTACATGGTGCTATTAAAAACCTATTCTGTGATATTTTGTTTCAAAGAGCTCAACAGAATAGGTTTTTAAGAGCCTATTTATACTGGCATTTTGGGCATTAAAACGGATCGTAAGAGATTTTTGAAACACTGTCCTGTGAAGTTGTTTCTGGCACCGGTT
>JAULCD010199971.1:0-10655 GCA_032361085.1 Calliostoma canaliculatum
TGGCTGAAATCCACTCAGCATTTTAAGGGTTAAAATTTGGAAAGTCAGGAAAAAAATATTTCAATAAAAAAAAAAAATTCCAGACCGACCTACCCTAAATTTTAAAGACATGTAATCGGAACCACAACATTATATATTTTTTGGCCTTATTTAAAAGAATTGATTAAAATGGGCCACAGGTTAGATATTTCCAATGAAGACAAATACATTGTGTGATACTTAAACTGTTAACATTGTTATATTGTTGTAATTTCTGACTATGTATGCTTCAAACTGTCAGTGGTTCCTTCAAGTAACCAAGAGAATCGATTTGGCTTCGGTGTTAAAAAATAATATAAATCAGTTTGTAGTTTTATCGTTCGAATTAAATTTAAACTGCTGTAGCGGGGAAATAAAATTCTTAGAGCGTTTGCCATATCAAACCAAGAAAACATTCCCCGTTGACCTTTGTTCAAAATAACTTCTTTGTGGAAGCCATTCAAAAATTTATACAAAAAATATTCGGAAAGGTAGTCACAATAAAAAAGAACACAATCTTAATTCAAAGTTCTAACATGTGCGTATTAGTGAAAGGTGAGTTTGCTAAAAATAAATATGTCGATGTTTTGTCACCCTTACACTTCCCAATACACATTCCTGTATTTTTACTAATGATATTATCATCTTGTATATTTTATTCCAAAACTAATATTTTTCTAAAACTCAATATATTGTAATATATATACATATACATATTCATCAATTACAACATATTGATTGCTGAGTAGTAAGTTTTGATGTAACTAGTTTATAGTCCGTAGTGTTGTTTCACCGTTATCAAGCAAGTGGTAGCAGTGCATACATCGACACGTCGCTACTCAGCAACCAAGAAGTTGTAATCCATATATATACATTTATTATTATTCCAACTTCTAAATGTCACCTACACAACTCATTATATTGTGGTTTAATTACAATATATTGAATTTTAGAAAATTTGGTAGAAACTTTACACTATGTCAATAATGTGCAAAATAGATATTTAAAACAGAAATGTTGTTTTAGTAGTTTAATGTCACGTGGCAATGTTTAAGCCTGATAATGATGTAAAAAACATTTTTGGGTGCGTGTACACCAACGATTTAATTTTAATTTTAAACCTGATACAGTTAACATAAACCAGACGATTGACATAGGAACAAACAGGATATAGGAGATAACTGCATTCCATTCAGCAAAATGGGCATAATATTTATAAACAGAGAAGCATTTATATAAGCTGAAGAAGGGAGATATTCTATAGATTACAGCTTTTTATTGCGATGTATGCGACGTTTTGGTGGCGATACTAACACCATTATCAAGCACCACCACTAAAACAAATTATAGAATTTATTTAGCGGTTTTCTATGGTTGGATGGAAATCTCATCAAACCAATAGAAAACCGATAAATAATTTATACACATTTTTCCAGTGCACGTGCTTGATAACGGTGTTTGTATCTCCACAGAAACGTTGCTTACATTGTAATAATTATAAGAAATTGTTATCCATTGCATATCGTCCTTGTTCATCGCATGTCACTCAATGAATTTACAAAGCTTTTAATAAACCGATTGTTTTGGACAATGTAAACATTCTTTTAATAATATCGAGAAATATGGTTCCATATCAATATATCCTACGGGAGTGTATCTTTCATGTAATGTAATTTTATTAATTAATTTTTATACTGCTTTTTAGAATTAGTTTAACATGCATACATCTAGGTTTTTATATACTTTACAGTGAAATAAAACAACTTCATAAATTCACATCTATTCATTTGACACACAATGCAAGAAAGGAAATAAAGTTTAAACATTTTTGTTTATCATTTGTCTTTTATGCATACCCAGACTTGACAGCCATGTGCATTTAAAATAAACACAAAAGTGAGTAACATAAATTGAATATATAAACATGATCTAACATGGTCGGCCTTTATTTACTAGTAATTCTTACAGATTCTTTATCGGTTCCAAAAGTATTGCTTTTTCGAATTATTATATTTCATTTTCTTTGTTTCAGTCGGTCCAAAACCTCCGTTCCTATGGAACCCATTCATGCAAAGACCAATCCACAAACGAAAAGGGGGACAGGTTAGATTTTCCAATGACCAGACAGTGGAGCTAGAGAAGAAGTTTGAAACTCAAAAGTACCTGTCACCCCCTGAGAGGAAGAGACTTGCTAAGGTCCTACAACTGACAGAAAGACAGGTCGGTACTTCACACAAACTGGTACCATTATATAGAGCCATTTCATGTTGATTTCAAAACATCAATGTTTTAAGTTGACTCGCCACTGTCTTACATCAAATCGAGGATTGATAAAAACATATTATTTGGTAATTTGTTGAAAAGAGCTCCAGGAGGAGCTCTTATCAACAAGTTACCAAATCATATGATTTTAACAGGTTGGAGTTTGACACTAAGTCGACATGAAGGTTTAAGGTTGAAAGAGTTTCCGTTGATCATGCAGGATATGTCGAGTTTGTTTGCTATTTTAAAAAATTATTGACAGTATAGAAGATACTTTATGACTGATATCATCGCATGTATATAATGTTGGGCTATGTTTTTATTTATTTCTATTTGGCAACGAATTAGTGAGTAAGTGAGTTGGTTTAACGCCGTTTTAACAGTATTTCAATTAGCTCGTCGTGGTAAGACTTACAGCAGGAAAGAAATCGACAAACCAATAGTGAACTATTAAAAACTATCCTCACCCCTATTTTTGTCGAACAGTTATCTACTACTAAGATAGATGCTAATATCCCTGAAATTTCACACAGATATTTGTGTGTATGTCTGCTTGTACTAAATCGGACTGTTGGTGCTAGGTCACCCAGACACCATGTCGCAGTAAACATAAATACCCTTCAGACACCTTGTACTGAATTCGAGCCGAACAGTCCTTACAATACTCCACCGTAAGAGTCTAACTTTCATAATGTCTTTTTATCTAACGCTGCCGGGCATTAAACCTCGCACCTACCGGTCTCCGACACAACGTTAACACTCTACCACTACATCACGGAGGCTGGTGATAACAGTAAAAGACACTGTACTTTTAGGGACATTTAGAAGTGATGATACATAGTTGAGGATTTCTTGGATGTCCTGATAAAGGAGCAAGCATATGCTCCAAAACATTGTGAACTTACGAACAAACCAGAAATTGACGTCCAAGAAATCATGAACTATGCATTGTATTAGTATTTAGAACAGCAGACAGTTCATATTATATGAGATAAAGTAAAGTTTCACGTGGCATTTTTGTAACTTAAAGCTTCATCTAGAAACAAACGATCGACAAATGCGTGAACTTGAACTACTTGTGCCTTTGGTGCCTAAATCTCTATGTTAACTGTGGACTTGCTGGATATTTAATGTGTATTTATTTTCATTTCAGGTTAAAACGTGGTTCCAAAATAGAAGGGCAAAATGGAGGAGATTAAAACAGGTAAACATTTTTTAATGCATCAACAATATTTCAATATTGTTTTAAGTTCAGAGAGTTTTAGACATGCAAAGATCGAGACACGAACATTATGTTTCGTAAAGTGACATCTTAAAAACGCAAAAGAAAGAAATTCGTCGTTTTATGTTTGCTCTAAACGCTATAAGTATAAGCCCATCCTGTTACTTTTCATGTTGGAATCCACTGACACATGTCAATCACTTTTTAAGGACACGCCCACCAGCGAGGACAACGAGAAACACGAAAAGGAAGATCGGGAAAAGGAAGTGACGTCAGCAGAAGGAGGCGCAGACGACGCAGAAATGGCGGGACAGACGTCAGATGAAGACGACATCCAATCAGAGGACGAGATAGACGTCGAAAACGAGGCAGACGGGACATGAAAATTCTCAGTGTTAATTATAACTAAGAACAAACTGTGGCGGTACCACTGAACTCCAGTCGCCATTTTCTTGTGTGAGTCACAGACCCCCGCCTACTGGTTTTAACTTTACAGGAACTCATAAAAAACGAACTAGTGATACAAGGGAGCGAGAGGAACTGCGCAAAGTGTTGAAACCTATATTGCGGAAGAAATTGAGCCGACTTGAAAGTCTATCGGAAGTGCTACGTGTAACTTGCCCAATTTAGTTCAGACGAAAGAGGTGGAACGGGAGATACAAATTAAGTGCATTTTTTTACAAATTTGAAATTAATTAACATTCTTATAAACTGCAAATGCATTCGACTTAAAATGAAGTAGATGTGAACAAAATGGAAACGGACATTTTTTTATTTCTGTTAAAATTAGGTTAGGAGGTCTTCAGGGCTCCTTCCTTTACACAATCTTAGTGTTAAGTTGATTGTAAGTGATTTTTGAAAGAATCTCCTTTGGAGTTGTTTCTTATCATAGGTTTACGACTGTCGTAGCGCATAGATCGCTTTGGAACCGGTGCCGAATGACACCGGTTTCAAAGCGATCTCTGCTCTACGACAGTCGCAAGCCAATGTTATAATTTAACATTTACAATAAACTTAGCTTAAAATCGCTTTGAGGAACGGGGCCTACACACGCCAGCATCGTTGTAAATTGTGCTCTTTCCAAGAAAATTCTTGTTTAGAAATTTTTTTTAAACTTTTAAATTTAAACCTTTACCAGCTTAAAGTGGTGGCATAGTATGATTATATAAGTTAAAATGACAACATCCTTGTCGGTTTATAATCATTTTTAAAAATAAGTGCACTGGGTTTTGGGGCATTTGTAAAAAAAACCACTGGTCCGATGAATATTTGTTTTATTACTATTAATGTTCGAATCTCATTTTGTAAGAATTTTTAACCAAAGTCTTGTGATTGCACATTAATATTATTGCAAATATCAGTATTTAACATTCCGCAATTTGTTCTACTTAGATAAACAAACAATTACATATACAGATTTTAAAAATAATTTCTATGTAACAGATATATGTTATTTATAAGATTATGCATAGATAAAGGACAATCATTCTGTGTTATCCGTTATGTGTGTATACTAGGGCTGCGCGGTATTACCGGTATACCGGTATACCGCAATACGAACTAAAACAGGTACTATCGTGATACCGGTATACTGATAATCATGTTGTTTTTTAAATTATTTTTTAAAAATATTTGTTATAAATCGAAAGTCAAACATTAACCGATACAATGCTGAATTAATTTTAGTTGGACTTAAAACTGTAACTAACTTGTGCTGTTAAAAACCTATCCTGTGATAATTTGTTTAAAAGAGCTTCTTTCGGAGCTCTTTTAGACAAATTATTACAGAAAAGGTTTTCATCAGCTTATTTACAATCGATAAAAATATGAATAATATTACACTGTACAAAGCCAAGTTTTTTTCTTTCGCGATATATTGCAATACAAAATGTGGAGCAATACACTGTCCTAGTAAAAACTCTATCCATGCAATCCCAATGACGAGATAATGCGTATTGTTCCGCATTGTTTGTAATGTGTGTTGTTGATACACGCCGTCACACCTCGCAGTGTCTGATCCGCGCGTTAAGCAAAATACGCGTGCGTGTCTTCATGCCAGATCGCGTGCAACAAATGACCAACTCTTGCGGTTGACCGTAACTAACCTACGATTCTAACTCGTCGACTTTACCACCGCTCGTAATTTGCAGCATAAAGTATGAATGAGTTTGTAAGAGAGTTGTGAATTCCCCTAGACATGCGACATTCCGCGGACGGCGAGCAATTCGCGTGATGTTTCCGTCAGCCAGTCGCTCTCTTAACTTTCATTACCTCCCATTTTACACGTCATTCATAATTAACACCCACAAACTGCCGACAGACAAAGTGGGTTTTCACGAGATCGACGTTGTGTTTCTGAAGTGATAGTCTCAGGCTGTGAATCAAAGATCTCGTAATTATGCACACCAATACAAACATTGTGTATGTATATTAGAGTAGATAAGACTTATCTTATATAAAACAAACAGATTCAGTCACAGGCTACTGGGGAACATTTAGTTAAAATAGTTAAAATAGTCTTTTATATACATTGTACACACATGTACATACATACATAAAAAAGAAAAAAGTGAAGTAAAATGAAAAGTGAGAAATAGAGTAAAGAGGAATAAATAAAATATCAAAAGATGAAATGAAATTAAATAAATCTAAATAAAATAAAGGAAGGTAAATTGAAAAAAAAAGATATAAACTTGATCAGAAGGAAATTTACGTAAGCACAAGAATGTTTAATTTATCACATACAAATGCTGTCATGATGATACAGTTATCAAATCCAATACATAGTATGACTAAGTGTGAAATGGGAATCTATTAGTAGGAAAGTGTAGGCAAGTGATAAAGAGAAATATAGGACATATTTATATTTACTGTAATGACAGGAAAATGTTTTTACATTTGAACAGGTGGTTAATAGTTGCGGCAAGTTTTTGTTAACTAGTGTAATACAATGAGCTGGTCATTCGGAGTGTCTATGATACAAAAAGAGACTTCTTCCCATAGCTGAGCTCTTAAGTTTGAAAAGTATGTATAAGAGTCGAGAATGTGTTCTTAAGTCCTAATGCAGTGGATAGTACAGCACTTACAAGTACGGCTACATAAAGGGTTGTAGGCTGAGTATACATCCCAACTTAAATTTCCAAGGGTGAAGTCCAGTATGTCAGAGAACGTTCCACTCCTTGAAGGATCTTCAAACTAGTTTGATATATAGGAACAATGAAACATGGTTACAGCAGGGTTCCGCTGGCTTTTTTAAAAACCGGTCACAGGGAAATCCTGTTTAAAAGAATACTTGTCCTACTAATTTTCTGCCGGTCACCATAGAAGGTTACAACTTATTGTGCAGACTAACTCTTAAATTTGCTTATATCAACTGATAGCTAAGAAACATAACTTGGTTCATTACAGTACGTTTCACTTCCCGGCAGGGGAGTGAAACGTAGTACAATGAATCAAACTAAGTTTCTTAGCTAATTAACTATATTTTTAAACTGCTAGATTGTCAAACTTTGAACAGCATGATAAAATAATAAAATCCATGACTCGACTTGATTATTGCCAATGGTATTTTTACCGGACAAAGGGACCAACACACCTGTCCTAGTAATATTTTACCGGTCGAAAGCCGACATATACTGGAGAACGGAAACTTGGTTATAGGCAGTCTGGAGCGACAAAGGACAGGTAAAATTTTTAAAAAAGTATAGGAGAAAGTCCGAGTATTTGTCATTCCTGAAAGGCCTCGGCTCCATTACCTTTCAGTATTCATACGAACTACATTTTAACCAACGAACACAACGAACAGCACATCTGAGTATTGACGTACGGTTTTCAAACTCACCCTGGGCCCGTATCACAAAGCTAAGTAAACTTACAACGTCATGCACCATGTCATCGAAGTGAGTGAGTAAGTGAGTTTGGGTTTAACGCCGTTTTTAAAAAAAAATCAGTTATATCGCGGCGGTCAGATTTTACAGCAGGGGAAAACCTAGTGTGGCTTTGTGAAACCTGCGAGTCTCGGCTGGTACAGACGAACCAAGGGTGATACTAGCATTGCACCCTATCCTCACAGCCATATGGAACAGTTCTCCACTGCTGAGAGTGATGCCGAGCTAGCGCCATGTCACTGAACTCATAGATTTGATTTACAAATGCCAAAAAGCGTTGTTTACGGCGGCTTTTTGAAACGGCCCCAGATATATGGCATGGTTCTCAAAGCTCGTATAGAATAAAGGCAAACCCACTAAACCAGACATCAGTGCAGGAGAGTTATTGATTGTTCCGTTTTGTCAAGTTCGAACACTTTCAATCACACCATTAAAACATACAACAGTTTAAACTACGCTTGTGTGTTTGGTTTTCAAATTGTCACAGTTGCTATAAACATTTTTCATGGTAAGTACATAGATACACAACGAGATGTCAGTTTGGGAAACAAATCCATAAGCTCAGCAAAACGAAGATGCTGGTTACTTTAAAAAAAAATCAGGGCCCTGTTTTACAAAGCAATCGTAAATTGACGACCTTGTAAATCAGATCACTGAGCTAATGCGTCCAGTTTACACATGTCCAAAATCTTTGTAAACTCTCGTTTGGCAGACATCTTAACTTTCATCTTAGCACTCTCGAGATGAAATCGCTAAGATGAAAGTTAAGATGTCTCAACCTTACGAGAGCTTGATGAAACGGACCCAGATCATAACTGACTCAATAGATGGTTTTAACATCAAACTAAACACAACAAACATTATAATAGCAAGTTCTTACAGCTAAATTAACTTTGGCCCCAACCCACGTGTTTCTCCCTGACACCAACACCCTACGTCGATTATTTCTTATTGGTTTTAAGAGGTATATGGATCTATCCTTCTTTTAATTTGCCTCTGAACATAAATATTTGTCTAAGGGAACCATAAACAAGGAACTCTGATTTTGATATTGCTGGGATGGTAGACATTGAGAATGTATTGTGTCACAAACACAGGGCACCTGTCGCCGAGTTACTCGAGCATGTCCAGGCAGTGACAGGCCCAGACTGATCAAAGAAGGCGTGGACATGCAGGCCGGATCAGATTGCAAGTCGAACCCATTCAACGATCTTGATCAATAAACTTAAATATGTTGTAAATGAGTCTCTCAGCACGATCGTTAGTTAACACAACATACATGTTGTTGGTAAGGGCCCCGTTCCTCAAAGCGATTTTAGGCTAAGTTGATCGTAAGTGATTTTTGAAACAATGTCCTGTGGAGTTGTTCCCTGCCATAGGCTTATTACTGCCGTAGCGCAGAAATCGATTTGGAACCGGTGCCGAATGGCACCGGTTCCAAAACAATCTCTTGACTACAACAATCGTAAGCCAACTTTAGCACTTACTATCAACCAGTAATTGCAAACGGTGTCAGTGTAATGTTTAACAGTGACAGATCTAAAAGCCAGCAAAAACACTGACTTATTGATTTGGTGCGTCCCTTCGGACGCACACATACACATTTTGCGTCCCTTGTCAAATTGTATGCGTACAGGATGCAGAACTTTGAGTCCGGTAAATCCCTGATTATATTTACAACTTATCTTTCTGTATACAACAAAGACAAACATACTGGTAAATACTATATGTTTACTCACCGGCACTGTTCTGTGATGGTTGGAGTTTTTGCTTTGACGTACTCGTATTCGCACTGACAAGCAGTGCTGTCCTTTATTGCTGAAACAAATTGCATATCGAGTAAAAAATACTTACATATACTTATGTGAATTAGTCAGGGCAAGTGAAACATTGTTTTAATTCAATGATAATAACGTATCTTCAATACAAAGCAGCGATTAAATACTAAATTACCAATGGTTATTTTAGTTTCTTTAACTTTTAGAAACAGCAAAACTAAAACTGATTTTTTAATCATTGTAAAGTTCCTTGACTTAATTACGTTGAAAACTTTCCTGGCGAAATACCTGTAAATATTGTTTTTCTTTTACACAGAAAACTTGTCAACCAGTTCAATGTCGCCGACGTCGTAAACCATGACAGTAGGGCGATGATTTGGCACACAAATCATGTAGATCATTGTTTACTGTACATTTTCCAAATATAAACAAGCTTGTCTTTGGAAAGTACACAGTTTACAACACTTTGTGTATTTGTATACCGAATACACTGATCAGGTGACATGGTTGATGGGTGACTTCCCTCTATGGCTTGCATGTCTGTCACACATCACTGGTCACTCAGACAGTATAGGGAATTTGAGATGAGTCATGTGCCATAGAGGGACATCTGACCCTATCAATTAGCAAAGTGTTAGGGTTAGTTGCTATTAATTGATCTAACTACTGGTAGTTAGGAAGGTGTCTATGTAGAGTATAATAATCTACTTATGGTTAATTGATGTTGCTACTGGTACAAAATTCAGGACATAACAGCCTAGTTCAAAATTTCTTGGATGTCAACTTCTGGTTTGTTCGTAACTTGCCAATTAATCAAGCACGGTTCAGTGATCACAAAGGCCATAGAGGGACAAGAGTTTCATTCACAGGCCACAGAGGAAATTCTTAGCACCAGTAATTAAAAAGTCATAGGCCATAGGGGCCATAAACCGGTTAATGACGTGTTAAATTTAAATCTTTGACGACTGTATGTACCATGATGTACTTACGACAGACTCCGGAACCAAGGCTTGTGATGACTTTGTCAGGTACTTCCGCCAGTTCCGAGAAGGATACTGCATCATTACACGCACCTGTCTTCCCTCTCACACAGGTGACATACGTCTTAGCAGCGCTAGAACAAAATAACATGTATAAACAATAAAAGTATTCTATGGATATCAACTTCTATATTGCAATTTGTGCGACGTTTCGGTGTAGATCCTAACACCATTGTCAAGCAAGTTGCTTGACAACGGTGTTAGCTAGTATGTACGCCGAAACGTCTCACAAATTGCAATGAGGAAGTTGATATCTATAGAATACCTTCATTGTTCACCACACCAACTTCAAGAACATGCCAATCAAAGAAGATAACATGTATAGTTGAAACATTAATTACTTCACTGCAATTCAAGACAATCTAACCATCGCTAGACCAGGTGAGGCTTGTATGTTGTAACATTCATTACTTGACAGTGCTAGACCAGGTGAGGCTTGTATGTTGTA
>JAULCD010200192.1:0-10654 GCA_032361085.1 Calliostoma canaliculatum
CGTGTCGTCTTATCGCGATATCGCTATATCGCGTGGGTTATAGAACGCGATATTGCGATGGCCCCTCTCGGCCATCATATTGAAGGCTTTTAAATAATTTCCATTACGTAGAGTATTGACTTGACAGGGTTTGTGTTACTGATTAAGTTCTGACTTAATGGACCTACAGTCATTTTGGCTTAGGTCCGGAAATTAAAGATTGTGACTTTTCAACATAATTATATAAAAAAAAAACAATTCAAAAAATCTTTTATATAGCTAAAAGGCATACTAAAGTATCTGTGAATTTTTGTGATTACTGTATCTCTAGTAAAGAAAATCTAAGTCGTTAACGCAAAGAATGAAGCCAATAATAAAGCCAATGTGCATAAAGAAGAAGTTAAACGCATAAATCGCTGACAACCGTTAATGACATCTTACAAATCCTCCGTGCCGTTTCACGAATCTGTCGTAAATTTACGACATCGTAAATTATATCACTGTGTCCATAGGTTGGCTTACACATGCCACAAATCGTTGTAAACTGTCCACGTGTTTTTCTCTGAAAAGTGCACAGATCACATTGATATTTTTGGCATTTGTAAACCTTTATAAACTATGAACATTCAAAAGAAAACATCTTTTTGGAAAATGCACAGTTTACGACGACTTTTAGCATTTTAAAACAAAACCCGTCGGCCTATTAACATGGTTTACGACGTCGTAAGTTGTTTTATGAAACAAGAACCTCATTATTTCGCTCGTAAAGCTTCTATCTGTCTTTGCAGAAACTCAGTGATCTGAAATACACAAGTCAGTTACGTTTTGTTTTGTACAACATCCTTGAATCAAGTTTTCTTGAGACACATTAATTCCATAAGCTCTCGTAAAGCTATAATATCTCAACTTTCATCTTGGTGCTCACTAAAAATTCGTATTCAACAAAACTCTCGCAAAAGCTAAGACGTTGTAACTTTCATTTTAACGCTCTCTTCAAACAGTTTGGTCCAATTTCACAAAGCTCTCGTAAGGTTAAGACGTTTTGACTTAGGTCTCTTTTTAGAACATACTGGTCAACTATGTAAAATAATTGATACTGGTCCTATTCCACGAAACTTTCACAGATGACAGTTAATACATCTTAGCACTCTCAATCGGAGCGAGAGCGCTAAGATGAAAGCTAAGACGTCTTAGCTTTACAATAGCTTTGAGGAACAAGACCATGTGCGTGAGGTGTCTCAGAGTTGTGTGGTGGCCCACTGTTCTCAAGCCCAGTAATTTTGTGAATAAATTGATCTATTATTCATTTAGGAAGTTCTTGCCATGGCAATTAGAAGTCTGTTTCAGAAACACTAATTGGAAGTCCAGTATCATATGGGGAACAGTTTTGACTTTAGTATATTCTCCAATTCATTGGAAAGGTAATTTTTAACATTTCTTTGTGGATATATAAATCAACGCCTTTGTGAGTCGCGACCAACTAGTACGTACCACTTAAGGTGTACTACTGGTGGTCGTTTCTTAGACACAATGAATTATAACACTATCGGCACTGCCCTCATAAGAACATCTGAACCACTTTCTCTACTTAATAAAACATTGCCATCTCATGTCGTACAATTGAAAGAAGAAAGGTTACCAATTATTTTGAATTCTTTCCGACACTGCCCGATATACATATATTGTTACTATAAATATGTTTGACTTGCAAATTGCTAAAATCGTTGTAAACTGCGCATTTTTCTTTAGAAAAGTGCGCAGTTTCAAAAGATATTGGCATTTGTAAACAGAAGTAATAGACCTAGAGGTAATAACTTTCTAGCGTGCAGCTGGAGATTTGCGACACGGAAATGAAATGACTCTGACACTGAAATGAAATCACGACTTCAATCAATCTCTACGACCAGGCTGCCGCTTCATAAATCTATCGTATATTTACGACGCCGGTTGGTTTACAAATACCCCACATAGTTGTAAACTGCACAATTTTAAAAGTTTTGTTTTTTTGTAAACCAAGACATGGTTACGGCGTCATGTGAAAATGCACAGTTTACAAGATTTTGGAATTTGTAAACTGAACCTATAAGCCCAGTGTTCTTCAGGGCCCCGTTCCTCAAAGCGATCTTAGGCTTAATTGATCGTAAGTGCAACAAATGTAACACTTTCAATACTGTCGTAGCAAATAAATTGCTTTGGAACCGGTGCCTTTTGGCACCGGTTCCAAATCAATTTATTCGCTACGACAGTCGTAAGCCTTTGATAACAAACAACTTAGCCTAAGATCGCTTTGTGAAGCGGACCCCTGTTTATGTAAGACGTATTTAGTCTTTCGCACTCCTAATCCTTTATCCATCTATGCATGTCGGATTGATGAATTGATAAAGACATTAGTTTCACCTTCTCTGAACAATAATACAACAAATGCCTGTTAATTCTTTTTCTATTCCTAATCCTTAATCCATCTTCAAAAGACAGATGAACGTGGAATAACAAGGAGATAATTTTGTTAGGTCGGATGTTGATTGCTTGGTTGCACAGTGACCGCAACTTAGATACACTATTGAAAGAAATCCCCAATTCATTGTATCTAATCCCTGATGAGACACCAAGAGAGGCCAACGAATACATATCGGGTTGGATATAAAGATATGACTTTCACCTTCCCTGAACAGTAATACAACAAATGTCTGTTAATTCTAATCCTAATCCTTAACCCATCTACAAAAGACTAATGAGCTTGATTTAACAAGGGATAACTTTGCTGTGTAGGATGTTGATTGCATGGTTGCACTGTGACCGTAACCCTTAATACCCATGTACATTAATAATTTTAAAAATACATACTTCAAGGTATTTAGAGAGGTCGAAATATTCATTTCAAATTCACACACACACACACACACACACACACACACACACACACACACACACACACACACATAGGACAATGTGTATGATGTCATGCTTGAGATATTGCTACAATGAAATGTAATCATTTGTAACAATATTTCCTAGGAGGTAATTACATCCCGCTTATGCAGGGGTTAAATTTTTGTTGTCATCTGATTGTAAATTTAGCATTTATCAAAACACACTAAAACACACATACTCACACTTACAAACACAAACACACGTACACACAAACATACACAAACACAAACACACAAACACACAGACACACATACATACATACACACACACACACATACACGCACGCACGCACACACACAAACACACACGCGCGCGCACGCATTTTTGCTCCTTCATCAAGTGAATCATTTACCTGATGAAGGAGCAAGCATATGCCCAAAAACATTGTGGTTCACCTGAATAATGAGTAAGCATTCACCCCGAAACGTCATAAACATAAGCACAAAGAAATTGATACGCAAAAATCCTGAATAATATCATTTAAATGTGCGCATGTTCTTGTCATTAAGATAAGAATTAACACATAGTTTTTATAACGTTATCAAAAGTAAAAATGTCACCGAAATTCATTATACTAGTTAGAGATAAAAAAAAATTAATCTTTTTTAACACATATCGGAAAAGAAAAACTACACACAGGAAATTCAGTTGAATTTAGTTGAAGAGAGCATATGTTGTACATAACGGATGAAGTCAAGGGGTATGACGTCTGGGGCAAGAGAATTGCGAGTAGTGTATATGAGCCCCACTAAGTGTGATACCACTCGGCCAGAGATGCAATAAGAAACTAAATCACAGCCTTCTGATTATATGTTAAATTGCTTGAGGTGGTGATTGAGGTGGTGACTGCCTTCGCTTTCGCATAGGTCAAGCTGACCCCGTTCCTCAAAGCGATCTTACGCCAAGTTGATCGTAAGTGCTAAAACATAATATTGGCTTCCAACTATCCTAGAGCAGAAATCGCTTTGGAACCGGTTCCCACTAACAAATAATCCTGCCGTCCTGGTGGATGTGAGGTTGTTGATGTTGTCGTGGTGAAGACGTAGGTGTAGGACCCGGATGTAGCGGCCCTGGACGGGCGTGGTCAACTAAGCCTCGTTTTACAAAGATGTCATAACTTTACGACGTCATAAACCATGTCACTGGGTTAATGGATTTGGTTTACAAACGTAAAAACATCTTTGTAAAGTGTTCACTTTCAACAGAAAAAACTTGTTTTTCTTTGGAAAGTGCACAGCTTACAACGATTTTTTTTTCATTTGTGTTTAATGGAGGTTTTGACAGCTTGCACAGTTGATATTTCAAGGGCTTTCTTCATTAGAATAAACCTGCGACTCTAAGATAACTGAAATAATAGCTGAAATCCAATTAAATCAGCGCTCCTAAAAGCTCAAAATAACAGTTGGATAAAACTTATTTCCGATGGAAAGACGTTTTTTGCACATGATTGTTAAGAACACGTATAACCTGCAAGTATCATAATACAGTATCATGCAAGGTTCGTTTTGGTTTTTACGAAAAAACACATCTGTATATATTAAAAAGTGCAGTTTTCTTTAAAGTCATTTGATTGAATTAGCAAAGAAGAGCATGTGGATCAAAATAACGTTTATGTCAAGAACCAGTCATATATTACAGGGGGTGGGAGTCGGAAGAAATTCAGGGGAAATTCCCCCCAAATTACGACAGTCTAGCGAGAAGCTTCATGGAAAAAGTACATATCTTGAAAAACTACGCTACCAAAATAAAGTTTTTTTAAATTATCATTTGTTTTTAGAGGAGAATCACACACACAAACAAAAATTACATTTAAAATGTGACAAACATAAGGTGTGTGAGATTTCTTTATTACTTGCCTGTGCCACAAAACTCTGATCCAACCATTGTACAGAATCAACTGCGAGACCAGAAGTTCCCTTGGTGTCAGAAAAAGATACAAACGGGTACTACTTCCGGTGCAGAAACGAGGAGTATATCTCCGGTCTGTATGTGTGTGACGGCGGACTAGACTGCTCAGATGGTAGCGACGAAGTCAATTGTACCAAAGGTGAGAAGCACAGCAGAAAAAGACACCTTTTGTTTTTTAATTCAGAACGTGAAAATTATTCACTATATTTCTACATTTTTTACCACCATCAAGCAAGTAGTGAACTCATTCATTTTGCTATTTTATGAATTTGTGAAATGGTATGTTCCTGTTTCCATGGAAATAAGTTTGACTTAGTATCAAATAAGTGTAAGCTTTGTTTTCAGCTGTTGTCGTTTGTTTTATGTGCAGTCTTAAGATACTGATATTAACGACTTCTTCTTGTCACATTTAATCAGGATCAGATGTCGCACAAACTATCATATAACAAAATAGGCTTGTCATACAGTTTAGTGTAGATTATATATAACTTCTTCAGCCGGATGAGTAAGGTGCCGTGTCACAAATGTATTATAAATAATGAGAAAATTGCTTATGGACAACACACTTCTTTATTTACAATGTGCGACGTTTAGCTTGGTAACGGTGTTAGTACCCACACCGAAACGTCGCACATTGTAAATAAAGCACTGTGTTATCCATAAGCACTTTTATCATTATTCCCTTGCTACTTCTAAAATGCCAATCAAACAGATTGTGTATAGTAAAATTACGATGTCGTGAACCATGCCACTGGGCTAATGGATTAGGTTTGAAAATGTTTAAAATCGTTGTAGTCTGTGCACATTCCAAAGAAAAACTTGTTTTACTTTGGAAATTACAGTTTACATTAATATTTGGCATATCATCCACAGTTTACAACAATGTTTGCATTTATAAAACTAACCCAGTGGCTCGGGAAATGGTTTATGACGTCATAATTTACAATGGCTTTGTGAACGGCATGTAAGGCCAAATAAAAAAATATGTTGTGGTACCGATTATCCGACCTGGCCTACATTTTGGGTGCCGACCCTATTTTTTTTATTATCATAATGACAAGAAATAACATTTATCATATACTGCAGCTGAAAACCTAGTTTATCTTGTTAAGCCTTGAAGCGCTGAGCACAACATTTGTTTATTTTAGTTTTCAAACTATAACTGATACAGGCTGTTGAAAACTTATCCTGTAATAATTTGTTAAAGAGCTCCTACAAGCTCTTTAAAACAAATTATCACAGAATAGGTTTTTAACAGCACAAGGTGGTCACAGTTTTAGGATTGGATGTAATCCACTCAGCACTTTAAGGGTTAAAACTTGATATCAGGAAAAAAATATTTCGATAAAAAAATGAAATTCCCGACCGACCTACCCTAAATTTTAAAGACATATAATCGGAACCACAACATTTTATTTTTTGGGGCCTAAAATAGGTGTAGTAAATTTCATTTTGTTTTAAAAATTAAAATTCTATCATGATTTAGATGCCTGTCCACGTGACATGTTCACGTGCAAGGACGGCAGCTGTATCCACATGGCGTTCTACTGCGACTACAAACACCACTGCAGGGACGGCTCGGATGAAAAGGACTGCGGTATGTGACACATTCTGCCTCTACACTCGGACGGATGCCCCCAGTCTTTTTATTCGTGTTATTTCCAATCGCTACTTTCTCTTCTTGTCCACGTTCTATGTTATTTCCATTCACCAGTTTCCCTCCAAACCCATGCACTATGTTATTTCCATTCGCCAGTTTCTCTTCTTGTCCACGTTCAATATTATTTCCATTCGCCATTTTCTCTCCAAACCCATGCATTATGTTATTTTCATTCTTCAGTTTCTCTTCTTGTCCACGTTCAATATTATTTCCATTCTCCAGTTTCTCTCCTTGTCCACGTTCAATATTATTTCCATTGGCCAGTTTCTCTCCAAACCCATGCATTATGTTAGTTCCATTCTCCAGTTTCTCTTCTTGTCCACGTTCAATATTATTTCCATTCGCCAGTTTCTCTCCAAACCCATGCATTATGTTATTTCCATTCTCCAGTTTCTCTCCTTGTCCACGTTCTATGTTATTTCCATTCTCCAGTTTCTCTCCTTGTCCACGTTCTATCTTATTTCCATTCTTACGTTTTTATTCATATCCACGTTCTATGTTATTTCTATTCCCACGTTTCTCTCCTTGTCCACGTTCTATGTTATTTCATTCTTACGTTTCTCTCCATATCCACGTTCTATGTTATTTCCAATCTCACGTTTTTATTCATATCCACGTTCTATGTTATTTCTATTCCCACGTTTCTCTCCTTGTCCACGTTCTATGTCATGTATCATGTCATTTTAATGTCAACCGTCTCTTAATTATATTTTTTATTTGTTGTTCATCCTAAGTTATTTTATTTTCAATCAACGTTTTGCAACTGTCCCTGATTTATATTCAATTTTCACAAAGCAATTCTAGATTCCTTCACAAAGTCCCCTACTTGGGCTCCCTTTTTACGTCTTTAATTTACTCTTTTTTTATTTTGAAATTAATGATTATGTTTTGGTAAGTGATACATTACACTGAGTAATATGAGACTTTTCCTCTGTTTGCAATTCAATTAACGGCTGTTGAAAATATACCCTGCCGACAAGGGGGCTCTTTTCAAGAAATTACAACAGGATAGATTTTCAACAGCACAGGTTTATGCCAATGTTATATTTTAGCGCTTACGATCAACTTAGCCTGAAATCGCTTTGAGGAACGGAGCCCTGAACTATGGGTAGGAAGGGTACAGTTGGTTTGGTTAACAAAAATCTTAAACTTTGCATTTCTTTAAGTTCACAGTTTACAAGAATTTTCTGCATTTTTAAACCAAACCTATTAACCCAGTGACAGGATTTACGACATCGTAAATTTATGACTGCTTTGTGAAACGGGGACTTTAAATTTTTACATTCTTTTGCTATTGAAAACTTATCCTGTGGTAGTGTGTTTAAAAAGCTAGAGAGCTAAGAGGTGTTTTATTGTTGTTTTTTTAAAATACATTACCATGGCATAGGTTTTTAACAGCATATTTGGTGGAACTGTAGATATGGATAATTCACAGCAGTCCATGCTAATATCTAGATTATATTTATGAGAAACATTTTTTTTATTTTTAATAACATACTTTTAACAAATTTTCATGACGTACAGTTGTATGCAGAAGGAAAATAAAAAGCAAAACAATCTAATTGTTGTTTTTACCGATCGTTCTTGATTTTATAAATGTTTTCAGACAAAAGGAAAACCTAAACCAAAGGGTAAAGCATCTGAGGATGATGACATGTCGGTTGCTAACATGGACAAGTAAGTGTAATGTGATTAAATTTATGCCATTTAGCAGGGGTGTGGAATTACTATGACCGACTCGAGAAATTATAAACACGGACAAGTTCATTTTTATGTGCTGGTTGTGCGCGGAAAAGTAGAGAATATTTCAACCCTTAAAGTTCTAAACCCAACACCTGTTAAATTTAATGTTCAAAATCCAACCTAAATTGACTGTTGAAAAGCTTTCCTGTAATAGTTTGTGTAAATGAGCTTTATTACACAAATTATTACAGGAAAGCTTTTTAACTGCACAAGGTGGTAACAGCTTTTAGTTATACCCCATACATGTCTGTGCCTCACCTGATAAATACGATGATTGGTTTGAAGACTGATATTTTTTACTTATGAAAACCTAAGGCCTTAATTAAAAATCTGGACGTGTTTACTTATTTACAAGTGTATTAGTACGCATTCAAATGTAACTGCTATCGTATCTTTTTTTTAAACCGTACATGTATACGGCGATCCAGTCCTTATCTAGAGCACTGCTGTGTGTATACATGTAACTACTGTTGATTCGGATTTTCTTAACCCTTACCGTGTGGCTCACAGAAATATCCGGGTCAGGCTATTAGCCTGACCCAGATATTTCCGTGAGCCGCACGGTAAGAGTTATGCTGTGGCCTGAATAAAAGTGTGTACTTATCTATTTGTTGAAGGATCTTGAATATCCGTGAGAAGATTGACACAGTATTACTCACTGTGTAACTGTTTGTTCTGAGATATACTAGTACATGTATATTATATAGAGAGTGTTTGTTCTGAGATATACTGGTACATGTATATTATATAGAGAGTGTTTGTTCTGAGATATACTAGTACATGTATATTATATAGAGAGAAGTGACAATGTGCAACTCTGTACATCTTTTCATTGACTAGGATCTGTATATTCTGTGGGGAAAGAAACGAGAGCTTTAACGATGAAGGTCTGGATCTGCACTACTGGAAAAACTGCCCCATGTTGAAGAGATGTGCAAACTGTAAACAGGTGTGTATTTATCTTATCTCAGAAGTACGGATTTCACCATAAATTTACACAGATGTTGATAAAAAAAAACTTTTTTGACGTATTACATTGACTTATGTTACAGTTTGAATAACTATCTGTGAAATGACAAGTTTATTCCTGTTTGTAGTTGAATGTGTCCCATTTATCAAATTTTCAGCACTGAGCATCCGAGTGCTTTAACCATTCAGCCACCAGGAATTAGGTGCGAGCTCCTGGGTCCCGTTTCACAAAGATGTCATAACTTTACAATGTCGTAAACCATGTCACCTGGTTACTGGATTTGGTTTTAAAATGCCCCAAAGCGTAAACCGTGCACGGTTTACAACAAGTTTGCATTTGTGCGCCAAATCTACTGGTTCAGTGACTAGGTTTACAATGTCATAAATTTATGACCTCTTTGTGAAAAGGGACCCTGGTGGCTGAATGGTTAAAAGCACATGGATGCTCAGTGCTACAGGTTTGGATGCTCAGTGCTACAGGTTTAGCTTAGAGCCTGGGATCACTGTTTGAAAAGCTTTGAGAGTCACAACACTGACAAAAGTTAATGAATTGCGATGTTTGTGTCCAGGTTGTAGAGATTGCCAGCCTGACAGACCATCTGTTAGGAGAGTGTGAAGCCAAAGCCAGTTTTGCCCGATGTCCGCGCTGTTCTGAAGCGGTCATCCGACCAGAGTTTGACCAGCATGTGGCAGAAAAATCCTGTACTAGTATGTGAAATCATTTGTGGTTTTTCTTCTTTTTGTAGTATACTCGGAACAATATTGAAAAAAATCCTGTACATTTTGGATATAGGACATAACTCTTACTAGTTTTTTTGTGTTAAGTGCATTTTTTTTTGCAATGTCAATATTCCAGTTGTTTAAAAAAATTCTTGTTGTATTTTGTTTTAAAAAAGTCTCGAAAGGAGCTCTTTTGAACCAATTACCATAGGATAGGATTTTAACAGCACAAGGTGGAACTCTTTTTAACCCTTAAAGTGCTCAACCCAACCCAACTTAAAACTTAAACCTAAAGGAGCTCTTTTACACACCTTATTACAGGAAAGGTTTTCAATAGTTTAAGGTTGTAACAGTTTTGAGTTATACTCGCCTTAGTTTAGCACTGTAAGGATTAACAAATTACCACAGGATAGGTTTTCAACAGCACAAGCTTGCCACAGTTTAAATTCCTACCAAAATTCATTCATTTTAGTGACCAGATTCACATTCATCCACTCACTCCGCCCTTCTCTCACTCATTCACTCATTCCACTTACTTCGCCCTTCTCTCATTCACTCATTTATTCCACTCTTAATTTCACTTTACCCAACTTCCACTCACTCGTTCACTCACCTACCCACCAAGCCTATGTTATCCCACTCATTCACTCACCTACCCACCAAGCCTATGTTATCCCACTCATTCACTCACCTACCCACCAAGCCCATGTTATCCCACTCATTCACTCACCTACCCACCAAGCC
>JAULCD010200303.1:0-10653 GCA_032361085.1 Calliostoma canaliculatum
GTGCTGAATTCATTCAAAACTGTGACTACAAACCTATTTCATGATAAGTTTTTGAAAAGAGCTTCTACTAGAGCTCTTTTCAACAAATTATCACATGTTAGGTTTTCAACAGCCTATTCAGATGGATATTAGGGGAAAAAACCAGACTAATGACAATTTGAGCATAGCAATTTATTTTTGGACACTAAAATGGAAATTTAGTGTATTTAGTACTTTAAGGGTTAGAACTGTTTACGAAAATATTTCTGTAAATCAGTGGTATTAATTTTAAAGTTGAAAAATAGTTGTATTTCAACCACTAGCTGCAGAAATTACGCCCTAGGCTATAGGCTCTACTAATGACACCAAGGGCTGCAGACACCTGTGCGACAAAACTTAAATTTGTTTGCGAACTCAGATTAGGTTTGCATTTATTTAATGTGTCACTGCAGGCATATTACGTAAGTTTTGGGTGTAAAAATTGTATCTTTATAAAGTATCACCTTTTGTCTTAATTCATGATATTCAATTGGCTCCTATAGGAGCTCTTTTACACAAATTATTACAGGGAAGGTTTTCAACAGCACAAAGTGGTAACAGTTTTGAGTTGTACTAACCCCAGTTCAGCACTGTAATGGTTAACTCAAGTCAACTACTGCACATGTCATTACATCATTCCACAGAATAAAGTGTGTGGTAAAGTTGTTGCTGAATAATTGACATATTTGTCGGCTCATATTTGAGGACAGCTGACTACAAGTTGTGACATGTGCACTGCTTCAGCAACATTCAACGCTCATTGTTCACGTCACACACTAGTATGCTTCAGTGGATCTACATCATGAGATTATGTAATGTTTCAAAATAGATTGACATATCTCTTGAGAATCTTGTTATACAATTATTGTAACATTTATTTGTCAACACAGCCATGTGTTTCAAGTTGGATTAATTTTAGATAAATTCTGAATTTGAATGAATTTTATGCCATTTATAGACAGTGACAAACACAACAATGTTATGTTTGAGTGAGTGAGTGAGTTAGGGTTTAAAACTGTTTTCAATAATTTTTCAGTTATATCGCGGCGGTCAGATTTTACACCAGAGGAACACCTAGCGTGGCTCTGTGAAACCTGCGAGTCTTGTCTGGTACTGACGAATCAAGGGTGATGCTAGCATTGCACCCTATCCTCACAGCCCTGTGGAACAGTTCTACACTGCTGAGAGTGATGATGAGCTCCCGGAATCTTTTTATGTGCATGTTTGTGTGTCTACTTGTACCAGATCGGGTATTTTACCGATTTTTAACGTGCTAGCTCACGTAGACGACATGTCACTCAGTATTTCACTGACACATTATACTGACTCCGAGTCAACCAGTCCTTACGACAAACCATCGCAAGAGTGCAATTTTTATAACGTTTTTTTATCTGACCCGGCCGGGGATCGAACCACTGACCTACCGCACACTCCGTTTTCTGAGCAGATGCTCTAACCACTACACCACGGAGGCCAGTTGTTGTTATGTTTAGGATTACACTATTTGAAAAAGTGACGAGTCTTTCACTTTGTGTGGTGTTGGTGTAGGTGTAGGTGTAGGTGTAGGTGTAGGTGTAGGTGTAGGTGTAGGTGTTGGTGTTGGTGTTGGTGTTGGTGTTGGTGTTGGTGTTGGTGTTGGTGTTGGTGTAGTTGTTGGTGTTGGTGTTGGTGTAGGTGTTGGTGTTGGTGTTGGTGTTGGTGTTGGTGTTGGTGTTGGTGTTGGTGTTGGTGTTGGTGTTAGTGTTGGTGTTGGTGTTGGTGTTGGTGTTGGTGTTGGTGTTTATTAAAAAGTAGAGAACATAATCAATTAATCAAAAGCTGTTGCAATTTTACTTAAAAACAAATCTTCTACATATTACTATTTCATGGTAATACAATCCCTCCCCCCCCAAACAAATGCTGATGTTTTTTTTAAAATTTCTGGATCTGTATAGTTTGAAAAAAAGTATGCATGCATTCCTTATTATCCGTCAACAATAACATTAGCATACACATGTTTTGTTAATAAATGTTTTTTAGTATTAATGTATTCATGTATAATTTCGCTGTAACTTACACATCTCGACAAATTTTAAGATAGTGTATGTCACAGCACAGGTTTATGTCAAATATACAGACATGACACACATAAACATATGCACATGTATATAGTTTGCTTTTAATTGACAATGCGTAAATTAACTACCTTTTGTTTGAGTGGAACATACAACAAGTCTGGATACAGACAAACTTTTTTTTAAATTGTTATGTTAATTTTCTATTTTGGAAATATGTGACGTTTCGGTGTCGAAACTAACACTGTTGTCAAGCCTGACAACAGTGTTAGTTTTGACACCGAAATACCGCATAATTTCAAGTTAAATTCCTGAAATTCAATAGGTTTGTTTTAATCACCTCCGAGCTCGGTGCCCCGGCTCCCAGTGATATGTGTCTGCACCGTGAGTTTAATTGAAACAATGTCATAAAAAAAGATAAGATATTGTTTGTTTTAATCACATGTTCGGATTTTCAGGTCAAGTTTATAGTTAACCCACTAATATCAAAATCATCTTGTTTGAAAACACAGTAATGTCATCTCAAAAAACTATGTTTGTATGAATATATGGCTTATATGTAGACGTTTAACTATACACAGTGTAATAAAGCTTGTTTTCGGTTTTCATTTGTTGCTGTATTTAGTCAGAAAATAATACTGCAGACAGGTGTGCGGTTTTAACTTCACCACTATTTCTTAATCAAAATATGTCTGTTTTGTTTACGAAAATGTGTTTTTCTTCACATAAAAAATAAATACCATCATATATTTCAACCATATTTTTTCATAACCACCGTTACAGGTTATGAATTATTCCTGTGGTATGTTTTATATGGTTTTTATTATTATTAATACCTCTATTCAAATTGGTTGAGCATAAATGTATGTATCGCTTAGACATGCAAATGTTGTTGTCAATAATTATTACTGCTTCGATGTAATTAATTTAGTTTCTTGGAAAAAAATGTTTTGTTTTATTGTGTTTTATTGTTATTTGTGTTTAATAACAAAATGATACAGGATTTGTCAAAGTTGTAACGTTTTACAGTTTTGTAAACATCGATTGTGGCGAAACACAATGTCATTTTCTCAAGAAAACATCACATTTGCTTCTTTTGGCTATTGCCAAAAAGAAATTGTCTCAATTAAAAGGTGTATGGAACAGGAATCTGGGTTACGAATTGTTACAAGAACATTACAGGGAGGTGAACTATATTTCAGCAAGCCAGCAAGAAGGGCCTTGTTTTAACACGGTATGTTTGCACGTGACAATTTGGCACTGGATGCTGTTTACTCAATTTAATTGTGTAAATTTGGTAAATGAAAAGTGTTTTATTGGTTTTATTTCCATTGTGATACTGCAAGGTTAGACTACATCTATAAACAAGACATTAGTATTAATCTCAATTACGCATGTATGCAGATAAAAATAATTAAAAAACTTTGACAACGGTTTCAAAGCAATGTAGTGGTAAAACCATATCGTTAAAATAGTAGACTTGCAAACTAAACCCAAACTGTTGCTAGATTTTTATTTGCAAGTTAAATGACTTTTTGTTTATCATACATCACAGTACAGTATTACATCATCGATTTATCGCAAATAGAACTAAAACAGAGTCTTAAATGGCATTTGGAAGTTGGTGTAGATATAACACAAACCTATAATGAATTACAACTCGTTAGTCGTAAGGCACGACGTTATGGGCTTGTCCTTGCCCCTTTGTCAGGTGACCTGACAAAGGGACAAGGATTAGCCCAGAAACGTCGTGCTTTACAATTAAAAAAAGGTGTTATCCATAATAATGTTTGTGTTATAGAACTAAAACACTTTTCTAGGAGCCAGTCCCACAACGTTACGTAAGCAAAGATCAGTCTTAGTCAATATTTTATTTTTTAAACGGTGAACACTTCCATTGAACCAAACACTCAAAGGAAGATTAGAAAAATTCTAAGTCTTGTTCCGCAAAACTCGCACAAAGCTGAGATGTCTAAACGTTTATATAAGTACTGTCATTACGGGAACGCTAAGATGACGTTAAGGCGTCTAAGCCTAACGATAGCTTTGTGGAATACTTATACAAAACGAGACAGGGATTTAAACAACAGTAATTTTTATTATTAATGTTTAAAGTAATAATCCGTTGTCAAATATTAACATGTCAGTCACCGCCTTCAAAATATGTTCAATTAAAAACAACCATGACCCTTTGCTTCAGTCTCTGTATTTAGATATTATTATCATACCACTGTCATATCACTTTGTACTGCCATTAGATATTGTACAATCACTCTATTTTGTACTACCATTGTAATTTATGTGCATTAGTTTGTGTTAATTTGTAAACCTAGTGATTATTGTAATACATTTATTGATTGTAAAGTATGTGTTTGTTGTTTGTTAGTTTCACTCTTAAATTTGTTGCATACAGATTTTTAGGATAACTTTTGTCTTAATTTGGGAGTCAACACATGCAGACACTTTTTATTGTTTTGTGTAATTTCAAATACGCATTTTCAACCCCATGCAGGTAATTTTTAGTAATGTAAAAAAAAAATCACATTTTTGTTGCATAAATGCCCCTTATCACCTATCACTCCACTTGATCCGAATGTTTGTAAAATGTGATTACATAGTATAAGTAGTCACAAAAAGATCCATGTCGTGTCATGTAATATGGTCATGGTTACTCGCTTAAAATGCGTAATTGTCGATCAACTAGCGACTGTTTCTCGTATGTTTCTCTTTTCAAAGGTGCCAATTATCGGGCACACAAGGACAGTAGTCTAAATGTTCTAATTACTAAAAATTAATATTGTATTTGTTTAATCAAATTTTTGGAATGTCAACATGTTTGTACGTATCTTTACGACGTTTCAGGGTAATGCTTACTCTAAAGGAGTTGACGAGCACGTTGACATACACAAATCCTGAAACATGCCTTACTGTTTCTAAATGACTCCCCTCCCCCAAATTGAATATTTTTTTGTGCAATACTACGCAATGAACACACCTAACATTGTAACATGAAACATTATGGTTTGCAACGACTTAAATAGTAATTAAAATACGACGTTTCTGAGCTAGTGCTCGCTCGTTGTCACATGACGAATAAGCAAGGACTAGCCTATAAACGTCGTGTTTTACAATTACTCAAGTTGCAATCCATACTTTTTCATGTTATAACTACACCAACTTCTAAATTCTTTTAAAAAGTCACACCTTACATTTAAATTTTATAAATTACATTTACGTTTTTTAAAATACTATACTATTAAACGACAATGATAATTAATGCAATTTGATTAAAACGATGATGTGCTATCATATTAAATGACATTTAGTGAAGTACTATTTGATTTAAACAACAATGATGCGCAATAATGCTAAACAACATAAGGTAAAATACTATTTGATAAAAACGACATGACAATTATGTTATATGAAACAAGGTAACATATCCTTTAATTAAAACGACAATGTAGTGTAATTCTGCTCAATGACAAGAGGTAACAATACCATTTAATTGAAACGACAATGAAGGGCTATCATGCTGAATAACATAAGGTAAAATAAAAATTATTTGTATAAAAACGGCAATCATGTGCAATCATACTGAATGACACGAGATAAAATACTTTTTTTGAAAACGGCAATAATGTGCAGTCATGCTGAATGACACGAGGTAAAATACTTTTTTTGAAAACAGCAATAATGTGCAATCATGCTGAGTGACACGGGGTAAAATATTTTTTTTGAAAACGGCAATAATGTGCAATCATGCTGAATGACACGAGGTAAAATACTTTTTTTGAAAACAGCAATCATGTGCAATCATGCTGAATGACACGAGGTAAAATACTTTTTTTGAAAACGGCAATAAGGTGCAATCATGCTAAATGACACAATGTAAAATACTTTTAACAATGCACCTGTACAAATGCGCTGTTAAACTGTTAAACCTAAACACAACTTAGGGACGACGCGACAAAAAGCGAATTGCACTCAACACCATTTTAATTATTAATAACTCAGGAGTCAAATGACTCGCAACTACGCCTTATCATTAGAAGCAAAAGACAAGTAATTACAGGTGCGACAAAATAATATTGGAAACTTCTCAAGCTTATAGGAGTAATTAAAATTGTTTGTTGCGAGGATGTATTGTGTCAGAAGCACGCATATACCCACCAAATGTGCTAATGAAATAGAACAAAAGACAAAACACATGACAACACAATAATAATGACACAATCACAACAATAGACATTCTAGCTGCAGCAGCTAGACACAGCTTCATAAACCACATTTAATTACGTTTAGAAATGACTGTACTTTTCATCTCGGTGAACAAAGCCATTGAAATGTGAAAAGTTCAACGAATTTGGAGGACTAATAAAAGACATACACTGTTGGCCATGTTTTATCAAAACGAAATTGGGTCATTTTAATAGAAGGTGTTTTCTTTTATTTAAATCTAAAATATATAAATACATTGTACTAAATATAAGGATGTTAACATTATATTTTGTAATCAACTGCAACCACATTATTGTCTGTTACCTGAAATCTTACGACATGGTAATATTTGAACTCATTAAACTTTTGGAGAGTCCTCATACAGTCGGTCTTGTAAATATTGTTCAAGACATTGTCAGTCAATACTTGTTAACGTTTTACGAAAAACACTTTAGTGCTTTACACGTAAACTTTAACACTTTAAATGTCAAATTCGCAGAACATGAAGCTGAAGTTAACTTCAACTCTAGAGTGCCTTATTGATTTTGGCAGGAAAAAACATAGCAAAACCTATATACTATCCTGTGATAATTATTTAAAAGAGCTCCTGTGGGAGCTCTTTTAAAGAACTTACTACAGGGTAGAATTCAACAACCTATTTAGATAAAATGTGGACACTAAAATAAACAAATGTGGAACTGACACTCAAAAGCGTTAAACAAGATGTACTCTTAGGATGTGTTCAATTTCGTATTAAAAACAACTCACCTCAGCCAGGCTTTGTCATTTCGTTTCCCATTAGTGTCTGTTGTTATTCAATTCATTTTTGTGTGTTTGACGGATCCTAAACCCGGCTTTCATACTTTTATTACTAATCAATATGTTTTAATTTGATAAAATATTTTTGTTCTCAATGTCTATTTGTGTCCATAACGACCAGTTGATTAATTTACTAGCGATAAAATCAGTATGACTTATTTCGCAAATCAGATATAATTAAGATTAAGCTTTTTCATCCTGGTTATCACTGTTAAACAAAGATATATATAAGATGTAAAGTATTAACGCCAGAGGATCATTTAAATTTATCATCGGTCAGGACAGACTCTAATAGATATTGTGGCAATATAAATATGAATATAAATGTAAATGTAAATTCAAAAGTTGCATGAACTTTAGTGATGATATCTGGTGTTTGCAAAGAGTAAGCTCTAAAAATGTATGAAGTCTGATTTGCAGAATATCCTAAAAAAGGTGATATTTCGTTCTCGCATTATTGCTTTCTGTATACAATGATCAGACATGCAAAGTCTGAATAGTTTTACAATCATAGGCCCGTTCCAAGTAATTATCGTAAGCTAAGATCGATCTTAGTCAGTAGGTCTTCACGGCAGCCCCATTAACCCAAACAGCTAAAAGGGAGCTGCGGACAGAGCAAAGGCTTAGTCCAGAGGCTCTCACAAGGCTGAGACTTCTTAACTTTCATTTAAGCGCTCTCGTTACGACAGCGCTAATATAAGAAAAATAAGACATCTTAGCTATACGATCGTTTTGTGGAACGGGGCCCAGGTTATTGCACTCACAAGACATGATGAACAACATTAGCATTTTTGAAATGATTTGAATACCAACAAACACATAATCAACCAGACAATTAGAAACTATTTCAAGGCTGTGAAATATCGGGTTCGTAGAACACCTGAAATGTGAGAACCTGACATCTGCTAAGAAATCAATCGTTCTCTGTTCCAGCATATGTTGGCTGCAGTATCATGGTTCTATGTTTTCAAATTCAATTAAACTTAGGAAATACCTGTAATGTAGACGATTTAATAGGTTTAATAATTATACCAAACACACTAGCGACATTTAATAAACATTAACGTTGAATAGACTTATGTTCATTTATTTAAAGGACATTTAGAAGTGGTAAGGCAAACTTAAGGACTTCACGGGTGTCATCGTCGTTATACGTATGTTGATGGCTTCTTCAGGTAAGTGTTTCTCGTAAAGACGGTGCAAAAAAATGCCTCGAAACATCAACACACGTGCAATAAACTTGACATAAATACAGGTTAAGAGCCCTGTTCCTTAAAGCAATCTAAGGCTAAGTTGATCGTGAGTGCTAAAATATAGCATTGGCTTACGACCGTCGTAGGGCAGCGATCGCTTTGGAACCGGATTCGGCACCGGTTCCAAAATGGATCCCTGCGCTACGACAGTCGTCGGCCTATAATAAGAAACAACTCCACAGAACATTGTTTCATAATTCACTTACGATAAACTTAGCCTAAGATCGCTTTGGTGAGCCGGCCCCCGAATTATAAACTTGTGTTGTGTGATTTAATTAACAGTTATAAATAAATAAATAAAGTTTTTTTTCTGAAAACTCAGTTCATTATCTTCTGAATACATCTTATTACTGCCCATATTTAGTTTTCAAAGCAACCCCGTGTGTTATAATATTTAAAAGTAAACATGCTGAAAGAACTGAAACTGGTGCTGGCTTCTGATAAGCAATTTTATGCACACAGATATTAGTCTTCGAATGTCTCAAAGGTTAAAATACATTAAAGTGCGGTAATAAAACATCGATTCAGCCTGTTAGTGTGATGAACTAACTCGACTATTATTAAACCCCTCTTTTGCAGGGCGTCAATACTGACGGAGAGGTGAGTGACACCATTTTATTGACAGCAATTTTCTCCATAAGCCAAGGAATAAATTTGTTGGCACACATAAAAATGTCAATGAACCAAGTGCAACAAACTGAGTTAAACCTGACTAGAACCTTGGTCGTTATGAGATTTTCACAACTTCAAAAACTCCCATATTTTAAAAAACTTTATGAATGTCAACTTTTTAGTTTGGCATAATCACCAAGTTTCATTGGTGGAGTAATAAGGTACTCCGAAACGTTGTGCGTATTCCAAACTAAGAAGTTGACATTCATAAAGATATGCAGACTTATGTTCTACACTTCTAAACCAACAAAGAAACAGATGAATTCAAACAATAAAATGTGACATGCTTAGTTTAAAATGCAAAACTAAATATCTTTTTATGTAATTATCTTTGCAATGAAATCTTATTTTTTAACAACCTGAAAACATAAATAATTTAAAATCTGACAGAAGTTTGTACAAGTTGTGAGCTTTACTAATTAATTTGTGACGAGGTTTTATCCAGGTAGTCTCAATCTGCATAATTCTTGTATCAAAGCACAGATGAGATACCAAGTAAACAAACAAAAACCGAATCGACTGCAATTTAATTATACCTGTGATCAAAGTATTTACGTTTTCTTCTTAAAATACCTGATTTGACAAATTGTAACTCTCAAACTTTCATTTTGCACCTCATCATTGAACTTTTCACGCTTTAGAAAGATTACATTGCGAAATTCGCAGTCAGATTACATTTGAAACCTGTGCCGGAGAAACGCAACTTTCAAATTTGACTGTGCAACTTCCTGTATATGTATCTCAGTTGAGCGTTTGGGTTTTAAAAAGAACCAAATAAAAAACACACACCCCTTACTAACAAAATATAACAACAAAAAGAAGCCGCGACTCGAAGTATCACTGCATTTTAAACCCTTCGACTATACATTTGCCGTAACAATTGTTTTTGAAACGCTATAAAAATTACATCACAGCCTAACATATTTTTAGATCCCATTTTACTTAACGATTGAAGTTGTATTTGTTGACGTTCATCAACTGATGAAGACAGTGGGTCATGTGAGTAAAATCAAAGATGCACGAAGCCCCTTATTGTACATTTGGTCGCGTGACCCACTGTCTTCATCAACTTTGTGGTGAGAGAAACTATATATGTTTCAACAACAAAGAAAAATTGATGTTTAGTTGCGTAAATAAAGGTTTAATAATGATAGGAACAATCCCTTTTATGTTATGCTTTGACGAGAAAACGTTCTAAAGTAGTTTGGTATTTCTTGCTCACTTTATGACGTAAGCAGTTTAGATTTACGTCAACTGACGTTCAACGGGAAATGAAAGACGGTAGGAATGGTAGTGATCATCTCGCAGAGGTCTCTCGCTACTGTCAATATTTGTAAACAACGGTTTAAAACCCTGACCAGTATTGTATGATTATTACGCAGGGAAACCGTCCACAGCCGTTGAACATTGTTGTATATATCTGCCTGTGTTTTTTTTGGTTTTCGTTTGCACTACTAATTTTTGGGTAATGTCAGCTACCTGTAAATTAATTGAAATACCAGCTAGGGTGCCATTTCACAAAGACGTCGTAATTTTATGACGTCATAAACAATGTCACCAGGTGGATTCAGTCCAAAAACGTAATCTTTTTTTACCACTGTGCATTTTCTAAAGAA
>JAULCD010200414.1:0-10653 GCA_032361085.1 Calliostoma canaliculatum
TAGTGAAGATGAAAGCAGACTTCATTCAATTCATTAACCCTTTAAGTGCTGAGGTGGGGTTGGTAGGATTTGAAACGGTCACCACTTTGTGCTGTTGAAAACCTAATTTTGGGCAAATGTTGGTCTCAGCACTTAAAGGGTTAAAAACTTAATTTCATGTTTTGACACAATTTTAAAAGTTAATACAATGAAACATTTTTCTGTAAATACATTGCTTATATGTGCTTGTTGGTACACTGTTTTTGTTTGCTTACAGATTAAACAATGAATCACTCGTTCAAACTCCTTCAATACAATCAAAACCTAAAACGACTGTTTTTCTGGGAAACCAAGTTGTAAGAAACCGCTTGCAAGCAACAGTAACACTTTCTCACGCCAGTTTATAATTGGGAATAAAGCCCACACCACAAACTAAGCTTGAGCAGATCGATAGCAACCTACCATGGCTTCCTCGTACTGAACTTTCCTTCCACTGTTGAGTCTGCTTGAGTGACCACTAAAGACAATACTTTCAGGAGGTATAAACTTTTCCTGTGGTAATTTTTTTAATAAGGCTACTTTAAACAAATTACCACTGGATAGATTTTCAACAGTTTCTTCAGGTGGGAATTTAAACGCTAAACGAACAGATGTCAACCCTTACAGTGCGGCATACTTTGGAGCCCTGCTTGCACTCACGGCTGTTCACCCATTGCCAGACCTCGTTAAATATCTACACCTGGCTGGTCTCGTAAACAAGTCTGCCGTTAGCGGAAGTTGTCTGATCTCGTATAGAGACTTGCGGTAATGGTTTCTGTGGTTCCGTGAATGCCAGCATGATGGCCGAGATCTCTACAAGTCTGAAAATGCTTCCTTGGTGTTAAGTAAAGTTGAACCACTTTGGCAGAAAGTAGCTACTGCAGTCGGCTATTCAACATGGCGGAACAGATGAAAACTTGTAGCTTTTCACAAATGTTTTTGTTGTGGGAAGTTGAGAAAGTGATTCAATGGTTATGGGGTAGGTAGTAATAAATATGA
Source organism: Calliostoma canaliculatum (assembly GCA_032361085.1). Taxonomy (NCBI): domain Eukaryota; kingdom Metazoa; phylum Mollusca; class Gastropoda; order Trochida; family Calliostomatidae; genus Calliostoma; species Calliostoma canaliculatum. Next base: position 1,018 of record JAULCD010200414.1, read on the forward strand.
TTACCATAATAATAATAATAATAAACAAGTACATTGAAAACCATGTATATCAAATAAGTGTACATAGATATATATAGTCTAAAGTTTTATTAATTCTTTTGTATGTTCTTGATTCAAAATAATTTTTCCAAACGACTTTGCTTGAACAAGATGAACAGAACTTAATCATATTTCAGACTTGACATGCAAAGTAAAATAATTTGACAAATATTTCAAATTCTGAAAATATTTTAGATATTAAATTTTAACTGTATACCCTAATCTTCTTACCCAAATATACATTGAGAGAACTGATGAAGTAAACCATACAATGAACGATGCATGTTTAACATTCATTCTTCAAGTGTAACTAAAACACATCTAAATAAAAGCACTCCGTGAACCTATCTACACTGACTACCAGAGGTAGATGCACTCGACTCTCGCAGTGACAAACTGATTTCAGTCGGAATTCAAACTGTTGCCACCTTCTGCTGTTGAAAATCTATCCTGTGATGATTTGTTTTCTTTTAAACAAATTGTCACAGGATAGTTTTTTTAACAGCCTATTTAGATGAGAATTTGGTAGAGTGTTGAGCTTGGCACTGCAAGTGTTAATGTTGGCTACAGAATGAGCTAATACTGTTGTCTGGACGGAGAGTACGTGTGATTGTCAAGTATATCTACAAAGTCCACACAACATTGTACACCGTGGGATACTTATTAGTGATGTTCAGAACAAGTTTGTGAAACGTCTAGAGTTAAAGAATGATTTAGTTAATAGTAAACACTCAAAGGATATACATATTACTGAAACCAATTTCACTTGAAGTTTTGAGTATCTCTTGTATTTAATCTAAAGACGAAACAATTAAATTTTAAATTTTAAAAAATTTAAACTTGAATTTATTCATTTATTATCCGTACCAGGTTTACTTGAATTCAAACAGAACATAACATGAAGAATAATAAATATATTGAATACAAATTGTGGTTTATACGATTATTCACATATATATATATATTTGACTATGTCCTTTACTATATAAAATATATATACCACAAATGCTATTTTGGTTTAACATATTTAAGAATAGCTTTCCACATACTCTAACTCCAAATTGACTAAAATGAATGACTTAATTTCCTTCTCAACTTCTGATAAAATATTTCTTATCAAAGAAGAATTTATGCTTCCGATTTGATTGTACATCACAAAACTGAACATTAGGCCAAATAAAAAATTTGTTGTGGTTCCGATTACCCGACCTTGCCTAGAAAATAGGTTCTATCTAACCTTAACCTTTTTATTATCATAATGATAAAAAATAACATGAAATCATCTACTGTAGTTAAAAACTCACTTTAAAAAATTAATTCACAACTGACTTTCCCTTAACTTTAAAAACATGTAGTCGGAACCACACCATTTATTTTGTTTGGCCTAAAATACAACATAAGTCTGATAACTCCCAGTGTGTGAAGAATGAAAATCAATGATGACTATCAAACAAATCTGTTCTTGGCAAGAACAGTGGCGATGTAGCTGTTCGCCTTCCATTCACCATCTTCCACTTTGTCAAACTTAAAGACTAAATGTTCATGATCTACAGGATTACATTTCATTATATATAATTTATCAATGTTTTAACCCTTACAGTGCTGAATAGGGTTAAGTAGATTTTTAAACCGTGACCACCTTGTGCTGTTAAAAACCTATCCTGTAGTAATTTGTTTAAAAGAGCTCCTGTAGGAGCTCTTTTAAACAGATTACCATAGGATAGGTTTTTAACAGCTTATTATGGGCAGAATTTTTAAAATGAAACAAACAAAAATTGGGATTAGCACTTTAAGGGTTAAGTGGGTTTATTATAGCATCATGTAAACAATGCTGCAGTATTTGTAGACACCAGCTGGTAATACATAAGCCTAAGTTTCAAAATGAGTATTTTAATACATGTACATGCTATACTGTTGTAGTTTCGTTTCATAGATATGAGTATCAATAATATTTATTTTTTTACTTTATATAAAGCTTTCAACCAGTTGTCATTAATGTGAGAAGACCCCAGTAAGTCGGTGATGAGATGTCCGGAGAGATGACGACGATGATCAGTAAATGCTCCTCTCACATGAAGGAATCCTGATAACCCCGATACTCCATTTTGATTGATTTACTCCCCTTCACAGGTCGAAGGTCATTGTTCCGAGGGGACACAGGCCCGCCCTCTGGTGGCTCGTCGGCCATGACGGAAGAGGGCCTGGATCTGGCCCCTGTACGAAGTTCCGTCCCTGACATTGAAGCGAGAAGCTTACTATCCTGCTCAGTCCTTGAGTAACTTTTACTTGGCTGAGAGTTTTCTGGCGAGTTCTGGTGAAATGACTTTTGTATTGGCTGCAGTCTTACACCCTGAAATAAGTAATGACTGGTTACAACCAAACAATGTATCTTCTATATTTGCACTTAGAAGACAATGAATTAGAGCATCTTTATTACAGCCCTTTCAGACACTATTCTCACATAACAATAGAAAACATATGTTTTTTTAAAAGAGAAGAAGTGTTTTTCAGAGTAAAAACAATGTTTTAATAACCTTGTGTGCAGACATACAAGTGCTTATACAGTCGTGTCCCGTATATACGGATTCCAGTTATACAAAAGACAACCCAATTAAGTTTAAAGACACCCATTTATTGTATTTTTTGTAACTTAAAAGGAGTGAGCCGACTCACCCTATCCACCGGTGTCTGGGAGACTTTGCGCAGCTGCACTGCCTGTTTATACTGCTTCCGGTCTCGGCTCGCTGTGTCCCGATACCCAGAGTCTTTATGTGACTGAGGATCACGAGGAGTGTATGGCTCAGCAGTTACCTCCCCTTCCTCCTTCCAGTCATACTCGTGACGGGACATGTGAGAAGCATTGCGGACAGGAACAGACGGAGAGAGACGTCCGTCTTCCAGATCTGGGTTTATCTGCTGGGAATTAGGACATCAATATTAGTGCATCATCAATATAAAAATACCAGACATTCCCTTCAGGTTGTTAGATTTTAAAACAATCCAAATCTTGTACTGTTGAAATCCTGTAGTGTGGTTATTTGTGGTTGATCATTTGCAATTCTTTTGGGGAACAGTATTATCTATGTTTATCTGCTCTAACAATTATTGTTGTTCAGATGGAGAAGTGTGAAAAGAAATTAAGACACCTTCCAAATCCGCAAGAAAATAATAAGAAAAGTGTGATGTTGATGCGGCGATAACCCACAAGGGGGCGTGTTTTGTTTGTCACAACAGCTCGTATTTCAGATCTCCCTTGTATCAACGTCGACATCCTATGATAGGGGTTTAAGCCCTTGTAAAGCTGGATGTAAGTGCATATTCTCTGACAAACTGTGTGTGATAGTGATACCTAAAAGGTTCCTATTTCCTGTTTTGACTTGAAAAATTCTCATTTGTAGCTACTAAGGATTGAAATAAAATACTTGCCTGTAAAAACTTTTGCTTCTTTTTTTTCCTAGCCAAACTGAACATGGATGCACCGTTGTATTTTTCACTAGCACCTGGGGTTTCCATGCCTCCTCGCCTGGAGAACATACAATACTGTGATTAGCTACACAGCCTGCACACATACAACAATACTGTGATTAGCTACACAGCCCGCAAAGAGCGCACACACATACACACAAAACATCAACCTGTGTCTCATCAACCACTCGCAACACACACACACACACACACACACCACATGCGCGCACACACACACACAAACAGCGCGCACACACAACCACACGCAGCACAAACGCACACAAAACATCAACCTGTGTCTCATCAACCTCGCACACACAAACACATACACACTCACACACACAGCATGCGCGCGCACACACACACACAAACACACACACAGCGCGCACACACACACAGACGAAACATCAACCCGTGTCTCATCAACCTGTGTCTCATTAACCACTCGCAACACACACACACACACACATACACAAACACACACAACATGCGCGCGCACACACACACACACACACAACCTTACACACTCACACAACCACACAAACAGCGCACGCACACACATACACACACACACACACACAAAACATCAACCTGTGTCTCATCAACCTCGCACACCCAAACACATACACTCACACAACCACACACACAGCATGCGCGCACACACACGCGCACACGCACACACACACACTACACACACACACACAGCATGCGCACACACACTCAATCAACCACACACAGCGAGCGCACACACACACACAGACGAAACATCAACCCGTGTCTCATCAACCTGTGTGGCGTTCATTGAGCGGAGACACTAACCATGGAGTGTAGTGGTTGTGAGCCGGAGACTCGGACCTCAAGTGGTACGGCTGGTGACCTGCATACTTAGCATACGCTCGAGACTGAAGGTTCACATGACGGTTATCTCGGCTTGTATCGCGTGAATACATGAAATCTGAAAAATGACAAAACAAGACATTTGTAACAGTTGTTGATAGATGAAAAGATATTTTAACTGAAATATAATAACCTTTTCTACTGATATTCGAACACTATATTGAATATTTGTATTATTTGTGATTCCTGTCATATCTGGCACAATAGAACACTACATTGAATACCTTGTATTATTTGTGATTCCTGTCATATCTGGCACATTAAGATCACAAGACTACAGCTTTCTGTTTATTCTAAAACTCTGTGGCAGTTATTGACCGATGTACATTTCCTAACTTTATGCTTTAAGTCAATTAACCCTTAAAGTGCTGAAGCCAACACTTGTCAATTTCAATGTCCAACCTAAATAGGCTATTGAAAAGCTTTCCTGTAATAATTTGTATAAAAGAACTCCTACAGGAAAGATTTTCAACAGCACAAGATGGTAACAGTTTTGAGTTATACTCACCCCAGTTCAGCACTGTGAGGGTTAGTGTTTCTCATGTATAAGAAGTAATTGGGGGACTATGAAAACATGGCTGTTTATATAGAATGGATCAATCAATTGTCAGAACTAAGAACCTGACTAAATTAATCACAGAATACAAAAGATATTTTATGTATTACTCATGCATGCACTGGTCCCCAAAACAATTTCTGCGCTACAACAGTCGTAAGCCTGTGATAAGAAACAACCCCAGAGGACATTGTTTAAAAAATCACTGATGATCAACTTAGCCTTAGATTGTTTTGTGGAGTGGGGGCCCCAGTTCTTGATATGAGACATGGCCCTCAACTTCTAGTACCCACTGATACTGGTATTTCTCACAAATGTTGAAATGTTGAATGCCATTAGGCCAAAAAAATAAATGTTGTGGTTCCGATTACATGTTTTTAAAATTTAGGGTAGGTCGGTTGTGATTTTTTATTTTTTTTTATTTAATTTTTATTTTCTTGATATTGAATTTTAACCTTTAAAGTGCTGATTTCAGGCAGTTTTAAAACTGACCACCTTGTGCGTTGAAAACCTATCCTGTGATAATTTGTTTAAAAAAGCTCCTGTATCACAGAATAGGTTTTTAACAGCCTGTATCAGTTGGAATTTGAAAACTAAAATAAGTAAATGTTGTGCTCAGGTTTCCAGATGCAGTTGATGATACAATGTTTGGGTGGGTTTTTTTTCATTATGATAATCAAAAAGTTAGGGTCGGCACCTGTATTGTAGGCAAGGTCGGGTAATCGGAACCACAACACTGTTTTCTTTGGCCTTATTTAACATTAAATTCTTAACTTTTACCATGCATGAAAAAGCTTTACAACTAATTTAGACTGTGTTCCTGAAGCAGCTGCACTAGACCAGCACTAATCAGTCAAGTGAGATGTTGATTTCTTGTTGCTGTGTTGGATGAATAATTGAGTGGAGGTGTGGTGTCTTCCAGGCTTATACAAGCTGCTGTTTACTGAGTGACTGTTGTAGTTAAAAACAACAGTCAACACCCGCCAATACAGTAAGCAAACATTACCAGAAATCATATTCAGGCATTTATAATGACCAATTTTAATAATTCCTTATGTTTTTTAAAAGATGAATTGCTTGTTTTAAATTTGTTGTTTATCAAGTCAATTAGATTCAATTGTTAATCGTGTCAGGATGACGCTGAGTAATTAGTTTGTTAACCCTTAACCCAGTTAAGGGTTAAGGCATCAAGATCTTTGAGTTAACCCTTACAGTGCTGAATAGAGTTAAGTACATTTTTAAACTGACCACCTTGTACTGTTAACCCTTACAGTGCTGAATAGAGTTAAGTACATTTTTAAACTGAGACTACCTGTCCTGTAGTAAAATGTTTAAAGGAGGTCCTCAAAATATACAGAAAACTTATCTGTTTTTAACTTTTTACGAGTATTATAAAAGCAAATTCTGTACCAAGAAAGATAATTTTAACTTTCCAACAATTAATTAATTAAAGTAAAGGTCTCAAAAGTTGACTGAATTTTTGTTGTTGAGAATCCTAATTTTGATTTTGACAAAAAAATTAACAAAATTTATCAAACAAGTTGAGATAGTGCGCAAACATAAATTAGTCAAAAACTTCTCATGATATTGACAATAAAGTGAAGATAATGAAGTCAAGTTCAGGAGATTCTTAACTCTTAACTTCAACTTGAGCAACACCGGCCAAGTGACGGAAGACATTGTTAACCCTTACCGTGCGGCTAACAGAAATACCCGGGTCAGGCTACTAGCATATAGAGACAGGCTACTAGCCTGACCCGGGTATTCCCGTGAGCCGCACAGTAAGGGTTAAAACATTCACTAAACACAACATATATTATATTTAAGATTACCTAATCTGAAAAAGTGAAGATTTCATTATTTTGTGTGATCCGACACAAAATAATGGAATCATCATTTTTTCAGACAGTGTAACCACAGGTATTATTATATGTTTGACTATACGGATGATGATATGTTTCTGACCACTTGTTTACCTTCAGCTTAGGGAACCAGCAGCCACAGCCAAATGGATCCATTTCAACTTATGTAATGAAGCGTTGTCAATTGCACTGCCAATGTGATCAATTTCACGTTTATAACATTGACCACTGCCGGTTCCTCACGCCCGCTGTCGAATCAATTACACCTTTCTAGGGCATGCATAGCCAAACGTCACTTTGTAATAAAAATGTGTGACGGAATTTTCAGCCGTATATTTGCCTAAGGATCACCCTGTCGGTTTCACTGTTTCACGAGAAAGAGCAACACCCCAGTGCTAAATTTCTTGTCAGGCCTAACTATGGATCCACTTAGCAACCCAGTTACGATAAACTTGTCACTTTCAGCTTCAGAATGTCAACAGGTTGTCTTACTTGTCCATCAAAGACCAATCAATTGTCAATCTAATCACACATTCCACAATTCTGACATCCAAATATGTTTAAGACATATATATGTCACACCATGTTTATGTCTGCAAAATTTTGATATCATCCATAAACACTTTGTCAAAATATCCTTGACAGAAAGAGATGCTTCACATTCATCAGTTATGTTATTCTTACAGACAAATTCTTGAACTCCAAGGACAGAATCCCAACTGTGTTGGCTGCTGTCACATGACTAATTTAGCAGATCTGTGACATCAGAGCGACAATTTCAACCTACTTCCACGCTAAGGTTGCAATCAGGAGATAAGTCGGCTGGTGACACAGCTTCACTGTCACCTGCACTCCTCAACTCACTTATACCTCATCAGCAGAACCGCTCGCGGACAGACGTGTGGGGATGTAAACAGACTGTTGATTTTGCATAACTGTATTTTTTTTTGGTGTCCTTGAAGCTTGTAAAGATGTTATGTAGCAATATGCATACACCGTTGCACATTGTGTACTTCCGTTTGTAAACAAAGAATTACGATCAGACTGCACTGACAAGCCCAAGTTTGCTCAGTCAACCAAGACATAATCTATACTGTATGTACATTTCTTAAAGTTCAGCTTTACATGAAGAAATGTTTGGTACAGACTCAGTGAGAATAATCGCCTAATCAATTTATAATCAATTTCTGATTAGTTTCAGGTTGGTTTTGTCAAACAGCCACCTAATGAAAACAAGATGACATTTGTTGATGTCGTTATCTCCACGTCCATCTAGGATCCTCTTCCCTACTCTCGTGTCTAGTCCCAATATCTTTGAAATTAATCTGAGTTGGTTTATGCTGATGTAGCAGGTAAATGGGTTCAGGAGTTGATTTCCTTTAATGTACGATGCTAGAATGTCCTCCCTTAAAATGAATATCAACACGGTTTGACATTTACACAATTAATCAAACCATTTAATCACTGTTAAAACTGTGCAATACACCGATACTCATCTCAGACTAATTTGTTCCTGGATGATTTTGTTCAAGTCTGTTACATGAGCATACAGCTGTTGAACAACAAAACTGATTTCAGTAAGATTGTGCCTACATTTACTGATTTCATCTCTCACAATGGAAAAATATTGTAGCACTTTCTCTTCCCCATTCAATCAAAATCCTTATCGCTTTAATTCAGGAGTTGATTTCACTTTATCTTTCCTCCATCTAAAAGTAATATTCAAAGGTGTAGCAAGTAGAACAAGGCCCGTCCTTCAGTGGCAAGGCATGTAAACAGTGGATGCACACCTGTTGAGTGTAGATACTTTCCCTACTGTTCCTCCCTATATAATAGTGCCATCACAGTCATGTCTATGTCGTGAGTGTGTTTGTTTCACGTCAGTAGCCGATATTGACACATGAGTTCCTGTGACGCTGCCTGTTTTACCTGTAGAAGCGACGAGTTTACAAAACATCCAACTCTGTCATCCCCAGTGGTGGACAGCCTCTCTTTCATCTCCACTGTCTGTCATTGTGCGTCAACAGTTCGGAAAAGTCTGCTGCATTGAGAGCCAAACCAACACCATTTTTAACCCTTTGAGTGTTAAAAATCAGTATTAGTTGGATTTAAAACTGTGACTACTTTGTGCAGTTGAAAACCTATCCTGTAGTAATTTGTTTAAAAGAGCTCCTGAAGGAGCTCTTTTAAACAAATTATCACAGGATAGGTTTTCAACAGCCTATTCAGGATGGAATTTTGACAATAAATGTTGAGTTTGGCATTCAAAGGGTTATCACACTGCTATGAAAAGCATCTCTTTCATGATTGTGTCTCCCAGTGACAATGTGAAAATGTTCAACTGATAAATATGCAACATGTCTTTGATTCAGTTCAGTGAGTAAACACAGATGTTTAAATTAATTTTTTTGTCACATATACATAAAACTGAAAATTTTACCCAGCTCATAGGAACACCTAACCGCAGTGAATGCAAACGTTTAATTCAAGATTTATACCCAATGCGTGTAAACCATACTCCAGATGTAAACCAAACATATATATATACTTAACTCAAGATGTAAATCCAAATGTTTGCACTCAACTCAAGACATAAACCCAATATGCGAACATATAACTTTAGAAGTAAACCCGATACATGTAAACTTGAACTCAAAATGTAAACCAATATGTATACATTTAACTTTACATGTAAACCCAATACATGTGTTCACTTATCTAAAGATGTAAACTCAATATGTATACAGTCAACCCTCGATAATACGGTCGCCAGTAATCCGGCTCCCGCACCTTCCGGACGGACTCAAGCTGTAACCA
>JAULCD010200525.1:0-10651 GCA_032361085.1 Calliostoma canaliculatum
GTTCATCACGTGTTCAGCACAGCCTGGTGACCTGCAGGGTTTGATGGTAGTGTTTATCACGTGTTCAGCACAGCCTGATGACCTGCAGGGTTTGATGGTAGTGTTCATCACGTGTTCAGCACAGCCTGATGACCTGCAGGGTTTGATGGTAGTGTTCATCACGTGTTCAGCACAGCCTGGTGACCTGCAGGGTTTGATGGTAGTGTTTATCACGTGTTCAGCACAGCCTGGTGACCTGCAGAGTTTGATGGTAGTGTTCAGTGTTCAGACCCAGCACTGTGCTGCTTCACAAGTCTCACAGTCAGTTCTATTCCATGACTCGGTTGTACGCGGTGCATGTGTTTGCTAATGTGCATGAGTGTGCAGGTTGAAGTGCAAAATATGTTATGTTATGCATTAAAAAACAACAACGACAAATTTCTTCTGAATACGTTCTTTTATCAAACATAGAATGTACGATTTACTGCAAGGGGATTGGTGTGTATATGTCTTAAATAGAATAAGATATATAATATTTACTGCAAGGGGAGTGATGTTCTTGTATCTAATATAGAATGTGGTATATAATATTTACTGCAAGGGCAGTGATGTTCTTGTATCTAATATAGAATGTGATATATAATATTTACTGCAAGGGCAGTGATGTTCTTGTATCTAATATAGATTGTTATATATAATATTTACTGCAAGGGCAGTGACGTTCTTGTATCTAATATAGATTGTTATATATAATATTTACTGCAAGGGCAGTGATGTTCTTGTATCTTATATAGATTGTTATATATAATATTTACTGCAAGGGGAGTGATGTTCTTGTATCTAATATAGAATGTGATATATAATATTTACTGCAAGGGGAGTGATGTTCTTGTATGTTATATAGAATGTGATATATAATATTTACTGCAAGGGGAGTACTGTTCTGCTGGAGACGTCCTGAATCTGGACTGAGTGCTAGACGGCCCTGATCTACAAAGACTTGGAACTGGTCCGGGCCAATCTTGTCAATTAGTGCCTACACCAAGCTTGAGTGCTTCCCAATTTCAAAAGCTGATATTTTTGATTGATGCTGCACAAAAGTCGACTGGGATTTGAAATATAGACTAGCGGTTATAACACAGTGTTGAGTGCCCAATTATAGCTGGATCAGAAATGGGCTGGTTTACCCGAGTGTTGCTGTGCTGCGCCCAGTTGCCGCCTCGCCCCGGTGTCCTCCTATTGTGGGGAACAAATGTATCTCACATCATTCCCTCGTGTAACATTGTCGCTTTCACAGAAAATCGGCGAGTTAGTGCAAGCCCATGTATAAATATCTGATGATGCTGTATATGTCTGCAGTGAACACACGCTTCGAGTATTGTATTTCATATATCGCAATTTGTAAATATACACCTGGAAAAAAGTTAAGCACTCCCTGATATAATAACATATTATTAACATGATGAAACTGTATGGCGATAATGACTATCCTTGTGAGGATGTGACCATTCATGTTTGATGGTGACGTCAGAGTTGGCCATGCTATGCACGTGCAGCATGTCTTCCATGCACCCCCAGTATGTTTAAACATCAAATACAGGTATTTAAACCTGCTGACATAAACAGTTAAATTATTCCCTGTTAACATAGGGCGAAGCCGGATATCTGAGGCATACAGATGGCAAATTATCGGAATGCATTTCACAGGGATGTCTTACAAAGCCATTGGGCGTCAACTGGGCTACCACTACACAGTAATCAGTCGACTGGTGCGAAGACATACTGTAACCAATTCCGTTAAGGACCTGTCACGACCAGGACGTCTCTTGTGACGTCACAGCTTGAGAACAGGACACTACGATTAATTAGACATCAGCCATTTGTAACGAGCGCCTACCTGAAACAACAGTGGCTACCCAATCGTTCCGACAGAAACGTCAGAAATTGCTTAAGATCTGTAGGCCTAAGGTCCAGAAGATTAATCAAACGCTCTCTACTGGCAGATCACCATCAGATGGTCCGTTTTGCATAGTTTCTGGCTCGACCTGTGTAGAATCTGAGGACATAGCGAAACAATCAGTGGTCAGATTAAAGTCGTATAATGGATGTCAAAGATGGACGAGTGAAGGCACAGAAATACGGCCGATACACCATGGATAATCGACCAACTCTGAAGGTGTATCTCCCATGATTGCAGTTAGGACCCGGTTACCATACGAGGCATCCTTACAGATGAAATGTACATTCGAAATGTCCTGGAACAAGTTGTCTCCCATTTTGACAACTACCCACTGGCCACAAAACATCACTTCATTGATGACAATGCTTAACCCCATCGTTCAAAAGCAGTGACAGCTGCTTACCTGAAGAACAACGCAATTACAAGTTTGTCATGGCCTGCAATGAGCCCATATCTAAATCCGTTGTTGCACATTTTGGGACATTCTTGGACGTCGTATACAGACATTGGATACTCTTGTAGCGAATCTGCGTGAATTGGAAACGGCTTTGCACAATTAGTGGGGGCAGTTGCCCCATGAGCTGATCCGGCGTCTGACTGGAAGCATGCAGCATGCAGCACAAGGTAGAGGGTGTTATTCGACTTCATGAAGGGTTAAACATTGAACATTTTGACATGCGGGTGTCATCTAGAGACCTGCAGCAATGTTTTTATGAAGGATGTGCAGAATGTTCATTATGGCATGAACTCTGCAGCTTCATATTTAAGGGAGTATTGTTTTGAGGTCAAATAGCATCTGTGTTTGCACAACAATATTATGAATTATATTTGATATCACCTCACTAAAGTGATTGTTTCCTGTTGTCTGAAAATTGTTCTTACAGATTACAATCGTTTTGCTCATTTCACTGTGTAGATTATTTCGTGATAGTAATTATTACTTTCATCATTAAATAGTATCTTAACCTGCTCCAGGTGTATATCATAAACAGTTCATCTGACACATGCACTTACAAAATGCTGTCTAGTCCAGGGCCTCGTTCCTCAAAGCGATCTTAAGCTGAGTTGATCGGAAGTGCTAAAATATGACATTGGCTTACGACTGTCGTAGCGCAGAAATCGCTTTGGAACCGGTGTCTAGAATAACATAGACAAAGCTATACAGATTACTACGGGCAGTGATATCCTTGTAAAGTACTTGTATTTAGTGGGTTGGGGGTGGGGGGGCGAGTGTGCAGTACTTGTACTTGGTGGGGAGGTTGTGAATTACTTGTATTTGGTGGGGAGATGGGGCACGTTGAAACTCCTCACAATATTGATGTCTGATTCCCATTGACTTGTTTCAGTCGTCAATGAGATCGAGCCCAAGTTCAACAACACCCCAGAGCATCTGACTGTGAAGCAGGGGTCCCGAGCCATCCTACCCTGCTCCGTGGACTACATTGGGGCTCACAAGGTCAGTCTCAGTCTCTCAGTCTCCCAGTCTCTGTCTCCCAATCTCTCAATCTCTCATTCTCTCAGTCTCCCAGTCTCTAAATCTCTCAGTTTCTTAGTCTCCCAGTCTCTCAGTCTCTCAGTCTCTCAATCTTTCAATCTTTCAATCTCCCAGTCTTTCAGTCTCTCAATCTCTCAGTCACTTAGTCTCTCAGTGTCTCAGTGTCTCAGTATCTCAGTCTCTCAGTCTCTTAATCTCCCAGTCTATCAGTCTCCCAGTCTCTCAGTCTCTCAGTCTCCCAGTCTCTAAATCTCTCAGTCTCTTAGCCTATCAGTCTCTCAGTCTATCAGTATCTCAATCTCTCAGTCTCTTAGTCTCCCAGTCTCTAAGTCTCAGTCTCTCAGTCTCAGTCTCCCAGTCTCCCAGTCTCTCAGTCTCTCAATCTCTCACTCTCACTCTCTCACTCTCTAAATCTCCCAGTCTCTCAGTCTATCAGTCTCTCAGTCTCTCAGTCTCTCAGTCTCTCAGTCTCTCAGTCTCTCAGTCTCCCAGTCTCTTAGTCTCTGCTGAACCTTCCATAGAATAGAAATAATAATGTTTAATCATCGAGACTGGTAGAGAAAATGTACCAATACTTTAATATGTCATTTACATACGATTTTATCGATTAGTCTATGTTAGAAATGAATTTATTGACTTCAAAAACATATGAAAAGACATATTACATGGCAATGATTATATAATCTGTTAAAATGAGTCATTCGAGGCCGCCCATTTGAATATCCGCAATTTTGGATTTTTGATAACACAATGGGTACAGCAGAAGTCACATACGTATTGAGAGGGCGTCACAATCCATGAACCCAGTGACATGGTTTAGGACGTCGTAAAGTTATGACGTCTTTGTAAAACGGGCCCCAGAAGGTTTGTATGTACACATGTAAGGACAAGTCTGTTGTGTGTACTCAGGTTGTATGTACACATGTAAGGACAAGTCTGTTGTGTGTACTCAGGTTGTATGTACACGTGTAAGGACAAGTCAGTGACATGTACCCAGGTTGTATGTACACATGTAAGGACAAGTGTGTTGTGTGTACTCAGGTGGTGTGGGCGAGTCCCCGGAAGACCCTGATAAGTCTGGAGGATCGGCGACTAATTGACGACCAGCGCATCAGTGTAGAGCGGCCTTTCATCAAGGAGTGGAACCTGCACATACGGAACGTGCGCTACAACGACAGCGGCGTGTACAAGTGTGAGATCAACACGAAACCCGTGCAGGCTAAGGAAGTGACGCTATCTGTACTAGGTGAGTCGTAAATACCGACAATAAATTGTGTAAATCTATATATAAACAACAACAACAACAACAACAACAACAAAACAACAATAAAAAATGTAACATGGAACCATTTTAAAGACACAGCAAATAGTTTATTATCCTCCGTCCATTACGATGGATATAGATTCGTCCGTCCGATAATTGGGAACAATTTTCTCAGAAACTGTTGCAGATAGAAAAAAAATAAAATTTGGCGTTGTGGTCAGAAATTGTTAGAGATAGAAGAACCAAATTTGGCATGTTGCTTTAGGACCTAAATACCTAGATGGAGTTCTAAAATAGGAACCGTGCTATGATTTATTTCAGATTTGCGGTCCTTGTTATTATATATATACTTTTTTACTTTATTTTGTGCACAGCACCTCTAATATAAACAGATTTTTTTAGGAAACTGTTACAGTTGGTATGTAGCTTTAGGGCTTAAATACAATGATAGAGTTTGAAAATGGAAACTGTGTTTGACATTTAGTCCTGTATTTATATTTATATAACTTATGAAATGGTTGCCAGTATAAAAATTAATGTAGCAGGGTAATATTCATCTCACAGGTGACATTAGTCTACTGACGGGGTTAACCTCTTTGGTCATGTGGACAAGGTGCTCGCCTTCGGATCAGGAGACAAGGGTTCGATTCCTATCACGGGACATAAATATAGAGCAGTAAAGGCGGGGCATATTGGTTACCATGTAACCTTGTTTTTTATCTTTAAAATATTTCATCTTAACAGTATAATAAAAAATACTGATATCATAATCGTTGTGTAACGAGCGTTTCCTTACCCTAAGTATTTAGTACTGGTGTGTGTCCTGTGTGTTCAGTACTGGTGTGTGTCCTGTGTGTAAAGTACTGGTGTGTGTCCTGTATGTACAGTACTGGTGTGTGTCTTGTGTGTTCAGTACTGGTGTTTGTCCTGTATGTACAGTACTGGTGTGTGTCTTGTGTTTTCAGTACTGGTGTTTGTCCTGTGTGTTCAGTACTGGTTTGTGTCCTGTGTGTACTGTACTGGTGTGTGTCCTGTGTGTTCAGTACTGGTGTGTTTCCTGTGTGTACAGTACTGGTGTGCTGACGTCTCTCTGTGCAAGCTGGTTTACAAGTCGTCGTGTCTGATGTTGCAGTGCCGCCCAGCATCTACAGCAAGCTGTCGTCAGACAACCTGAAGCTGAAGGAGTCGGAGAAGGCCGAGCTCATCTGCAACGTCACCGGGGTTCCGCATCCTAACGTCACGTGGTTCAAGCGAAACTTCCGGTTGGGCAGGGGACACAAGGAAAGTAAGTGCTGAGGAAGTAACGCAGGCAGAAAAAACAGACGTTCCTTCGAGTCCAAAATAAATACATTATATCATTAACACACTGTAAAAATAGAAACACTTTCGGCTATGTCAGCACTGACATGACTCTCTGGGGACAAACTTACTTTTATTATTGTTATCTTTAATATCACCAGGTGTTGATGACCTGGGCCCCGTTCCTCAAAGCGATCTTAGCCTACGTTGATCGTAAGTGATTTTTAAAACAATGTCATGTGGAGTTGTTTCTTATCATAGACTTAGGACTGACGTAACTCAGAGATCAATTTGAAACCGGTGCCGAATGGCACTGGTTCCAAAGTGATCTCTGTGCTATGACAGTCATAATCTAATGTTATAATTTCGCACTTTGATCAACTTAGCCTAAGATTGCTTTGAGGAACGGGGCCCAGTACACCAATGTCAGTTACTGGTATATATGTGGATTTACAGTAGTCTTGCTCTAAGACTGTGGAATGTTAATAGAGCCTTGTGAAAAATCCATAAAATAAGCAAGTCTAGGAGCTGCTATTCCAATTGAACTCGGTCTTCAGAAAAATAAATACGGCTTTTTAAAAAAGTGGAAATTAAAAAAAAAAAAATTCATATACTAAATTTTGGTCTAGATATACAGAGAAAAACCGCCTGGATGAGAAGAAAGAGACTATCACTGGATGTACATGAGTGTCATGTTACTTTGTGTAGTGTATAAACTGTGGACAGCCTGTGATATCTTGGTGTATCTTCAGTGTGAGCAGACACAGCTCGTAAACAAGTCAACAGTTATTTTATTTATTCTAACATCCAAGTAGGAAGGCAGTGTGGGTCAAGGTTCAACAAGGCTACGCCCATTAGCAAGGAAATACTTTATTGACATGGTAGACTCGTGCTGAGTCTCTGAAAATCATATAAAACTAACAGAAAATGAATAAATCCTGAAGGTAGCTCAAGAGAAATGGGACTTGCTTTAAAAGACTATTACAATCTAGATAGTGTGATGAACAAAAAATCAGATTCTGAGACTGTGAGACAGAAATGATACTTGTTGAAAAACTTTAGCTTATTTCCACAATTTATTTTTAGCATATTTTCAGTTGCTTCTAATAAGAAAGTACATACTGTAGAGAGTTTGATGTGTAATGTAGTGTATTATTCAAGTTATGTATGTTGCAGGGGTTCCTTTAGATTGCTCCATTGCACCATATACAGACAGAAAAATGAAATTGCACAGTCATATTTGAAACCTGCGCCTACATGGCGCAGGTTTCAAATTTGACTGTGCAATTTCATGTACGATACTGAAACATAGTTGGGAACGATAGCACACTACAAAACAAGCAGACGGGTTACGGGCCTACATACTGGTCTTTGTAAAGTAACTCCTGTTGTCAACAAATGTTTACATACATAGACTGATACTTAGACCTTAAAACATTTATAATATCATTATTATTAATAAAGATACAACTCTACTGGCTACAAGGATGGGAAGAAATCTAGACTAGTTTTGACTACAGCATAAGAGCCTATAGCTGTTGTGTAGGAAAATAAGAAAATTCAATACAAAGACAGACTGTCAAACTGTTTATTTAGATTTTAAAAGGATAAATTATAAGTTGTTACAACGAGAAAAAAATTAGTTTGAGAAATAAAATTGGCATGAATTTATTATATAAAATATAAAATATTGGATAAAATGGCCCTTAAATGAAGAAATATGACAAGAGACAGAATCATGATGCATTGTTTAATTAAAAAAAGCAGAAATATCATTATGGCCTTAACCTTTTGAATTGTGTGTTTTGCAACCATCAACTTCTTACAAAGAACTCATTACTGTCTTGCATGCGGAGATCAGTAATTATCGCAGCAGGAAATATATCCCCATATGCAGTGAGGATTGTGCTTTGTACAAATTGCCTGGCACAATGATGGATTGTGTGTGTTATTAGCAATAGTTTTTAACAGACGATGTATGTTTATCAGCTGAGACAAGTTGCATGTCTTGTATTGCACTGATGTCTGAGACGTACATGACATAGTACAGGCACAAGACAGAAATGTTTTCTTATTTCTTAAAGTACAGAGCATAACTTTTGTTCCAGTTTATAAAGACTGTGGAAAAGTTACGTCCCACTTTCTCTTATGTAATTTTTAAGTCAACAAAATACTTTTAGAAATATATAAAACATTAATGTATCACTTTCTTTGTTGATAAAACATTAATGTATCACTTTCTTGAAGCATCCTACAGGTTAACCCTTTAAGCACAAATGGAGTCGTAGGTCAATTTCACTGATTATAGAACACTATTTTAACCCTTGTGCTGAATTAGGGTTAGTTTGACTTAAAACTATAACCTCCTCGACCTGCTGAAAACCTATTCTGTGGTAATTTGTTTAAAAGAGCTCTTTTAGAGCTCTTTTAAACATATTACCACGGCATAGGTTTTCAACAGTACAAGATTTTTAAGGCCCACTTACCCCAAAACTCTAAGGTTAACCCTAGGAGTGCTAGTGGCAGCATGTATGTCATGTTTAACCTCAGACTTGCACAATATAATATAATGGGTTAACTGTTACTGTAAAAAAAGCTGTTGAAAACCTACCCAGTGTTTGTTGGTTTAAAAGAGCTACAACTGTTGTATTTCAACAGCACCGGATGTTTGCAGTCTCTTAAACTATTTTTAACACCGTGAGGGTTAACGCCTGTAACCTTCACCTCCACTGTGGTGCAGACTGAGGCTGTTTACCTAGAATTCCTAAGAATTTTGAAGCAACTAAAGGAAATAGCTACATCTGCTTTTCCTACCAAATATACAAAAAGTCAAATCTAGATTGCATGTGTTTCTTAACCCTTTAGGTGCTGAATTGAGTCTGGTAGAACTGTTTACATTATGATGTTAACACTCTATCTTGTGGTAGTTTGTTTAAAAGAGCTCCTTTCAGCAGCTCTTTTAAACAAATTGCCACTTCAGCTTTTCAAGAGCCGCCTCAGCCTTTAATGATGCCAACAGTAGTCTAAGGGTTAACAAGTGTAGAAGCCAATGAATGGGAGACTGTTTGAGGAAATGAATTCTTTGATTGTTGGCAAAGTACAGATTTATTTTTAAGGTTGGGAGGAGTTTTTTTAAGCAAGTGCTGTTGGTTCTTTTGAATACAGGACTATATAACGTATATTTATTATAGTATTATTACTGAGGTGTATGAGTCAGTCATGTTTCTTCTATTCTTCCATCCACTGCTATTTATTTAAGTGGTTAAGTAAGTGAATGAGTGCTTAAGTAGGTGCATAGATGAATAAAAGGAATGATTGTTTGAGTGAGTGAGTGAGTGAGTTGGGCTTTAATGCCATTTCCAATAGTATTTCAGTTATCTTGCCACGGAAGGTTTTTATTTTTAAAATGCACAGTTTGTAATAATTTTGACATTTGTAAACAAAACCCATTAGCCAATAGTAGTTGTTGTAGACAATCTGTTCTTTAAAGAAAGAAACATTTCTCTGGATAACAACTTCTTTATGTGCAATGTTTCTTTATATAATGTGTGCGATGTTTCGGTCTAGCTACTAACACGTAGATGATATCGGTTGTATTTACACCGAAACAGTGCACAAATTGCAATAAAAAAGTTGTTATCCATGGATAGATGTTCCTTGTTGACAACTTCTGAACAATTTTTTGGGGAAAACCACAACTCACCCACCCACCCATATAACCAGTGCTTCTCAAAGAACTTGGGAAGTAATCTTTTCTTTTGTCCCGACACAAAAATGCCAATTCATACATACTATTATATTCAGTAATGAAAACTGATGGTGATGATTATGAAGAGATTTACATATCTTGTATGGCTGTATTATATGTATTGTAGGTGTAGTATTCATGAAATTGAGATTGTTGATAAGTATATCAACATCCTATGGAAAACACAATTACATGAAATTCTGGGCATGAGTGTTACATGAGTGACACACCCACACCCACACACACCTGTACGACCAAACGCCCGCACGCACGCGTACACACACACACACACACACAATTACACACGCAATCACACACACACACACACACACACACACACACACTATTGATTTTAAACATCATGCTCGTATTTATTTTAGACTAATGTACTAAAAATAATTATAAACGAAATAGAAATAATTGATATGACATATATCTGTAAATAAATTATTCAATATTTCAATGTAAAATTAATCATGGCTATATTCATGGCAATCTGTTTTAAGCTGCATTATCTCTGTTATTAATTATTCAAATACTTGACTTTTCAAACTTTGCAAACTATTTGTTGGGCTATTAAATTTAATTGTCTTGATTTTATTCCTACTAAAATTCAAACCATGGTTGCGTCAAATAAAAAATGCTTCAAAAGTTGCACTCCTTCGATGGGGTATTTTAGAGACTACTTGGCTAATCGTTGTGGTTGGCTAAGCATTGAGATAATAACTCGATACACAGAACACGATACGATACATATCTCGATACGAAACGATACAACTATTTTAGAACACCATTACTAAAACCAACAACAAATCATTGGAGTCATCATATCTCTTTAATTTCAAAATCTTCAGACCGACAACTATGGGCGACGTTTCGATACAGATTCTTGTATCGTTTTCAAGC
>JAULCD010200636.1:0-10651 GCA_032361085.1 Calliostoma canaliculatum
ACATGAGCTCTTCTAAACAAATTATCACAGGATAGGTTTTTAAAAGCACAAGGTGGTCACAGTTGTAAGACTGGCTGAAATCAACTCAGCAGGGTTAACCTACAGCTACAGTATACATAGTGTTTGTCCTCTAAGCAGTGAATATGGGTTTGAATCCTAGCAAAAAGTCTTGGATTTTTCCAGCCACTACAATAGCAACTTATATTGAAGCTGAGCATGTTTGCCAGATTGGGAATTGAAATGAACATCAATTTTGAACTTGGGACATGGCTTCAGTTCTTTTTACCATTTCTGGATCTGACCTTACCTCTCCCAACTTTCCTCTCATCCTTTCACAATTTTTGGATTTGTCCCTGAGAAGTGACCATGTTTATGGGGTGTACCCGCTCGTGTTGGAGCTGTTTTAAGCAAATTATCACAGGATAAGTTTTTAACAACATAGGCTTGAGTTCTGAAGTCAATTTGCACAGGCATCTCCAGTATTTTTCCTGGATGGATCGGTTTTGACTGAAAAGTGCTTTTATTTGCCGAAAAGAGCACCTTCAACATCGTAAAGGGGTCAGAAAGTTTAGGACTCTTCCGGTCCTTCCTGGTGATGGCACTCTTTCATCACCTGATGGTGACGTCTATGATTTGGCACTCTTTCATCACTTGATTGCGACACCTATGATTTGGCGCTCTTTCATCACCTGATGGCGATGCCTATGATTTGGCACTCTTTCATTACTTGATTGCGACGTCTATGATTTGGCACTCTTTCATCACTTAATTGCGACGCCCGTCACTCGGCACTCTTTCATCACTTTAAAGGTGACGTCTGTCACTCAGCGCTCTTTCATCACTTGATTGCGACACCTGTCATTTTGGCACATTTTCATCACTTGACGCCCCAGGATATGGGCTCAAATCCCAGCGTTGAATTCAGATTTATTCTTCTAGCTGTGACAATCATCATGGCACCCAATGGGGGGCTGAACTCGTCTTCTAAGCCTCATTTCTGAACTAGGTTGCTCTGGATGTGCCTTTTAATGCTTATGTACCAAATAAAGGATATTTAGGCCAAATAAAAAAAAATAATTGTGGTTTCGATTACCCGACCTTGCCTAAAACATAGGTGCCGACCCTGACATTTTTATTATCATAATGTCAAAATATGACATTATATCATCTACTGCAACTGAAAACTTATTTTATCTTATTCACCTTTGTGCTTAGCACAACAGTTCTAATACAAGCTGTTGAGAACCTATTCTGTGGCATTTTGTTGAAAAGAGTGCCTACAGAAGCTGTTTTAATCAAATTACCGCAGGATAGGTTCTCAACAGCACAAGGTGGTCACAGAAATAAGACAGGCTGAAACATTCAGCACTTTAAGGGTTAAAATTTGATATCAGGAAAAAAATATTTCAATGGAACAAATATAACTCCCGACCGACCTACCGTAAATTTGAAAGACATTTAATCGGAACCACAACATTTATTTTGTTTGGCCTTATCTCAGACAACACCTGTACCTGCTTAACCTACTGATAGCGTTAACCCCTTTGGTCATGTGAATATTGTAGGGGTGCAACGATACACTTATGCCACGATACGATACGTATCTCGATACACGGAACACGATACGATACATATCGCGATACGAAACGATACAACTATTTTAGAAAACCATTACTAAAAGCAACAACGAATCATTGGAGTCATCGTATCTCTTTAATTTCAAAATTTTCAGACAGACAACTATGGGCGACGTTTTGATACAGATTCTTGTATCGTTTTCAAGCACTTTCAAGAATCTGTATCGAAACGTCGCCCATATTTAATAAAAGAAGTTGTTATCTATAAATCTTCACATTATTATTAGCATTATACGTTATTTAGTCATATTTTAAATACTGTTGTATCAATATTCAGCTTCAACTTATCGTGTATCGTATTGCAGCCCACGTATCGCGGTACATCGGAATTTCGGTGTATCGTTTCACCCTTAATGTTTATTTATCTTTGTTGACAGAAGGCTCACTCAAAGTGAGTTGTTCAGCTCCGCTTGGTTAATACTGCAGCAAGTATAAGCGAACTAATTCTTCAGAGAGGTGTGAGGAAATATCCTGAGGTATAAGGGAATATAACAAATCTACTTATGGTTGTCAACATTTTTAATCGTTTTGGTGCGACTATTCAACTTTTAAAATACCCGTTTAAGAAGGCGTTACGTAAGGATTGTCATTTCTAACACAACTGAAGTACTCTACCAGGCAGTAGTCATAACACATCTGACAGAAAAGTTAAAAAGTTAATCAATGAAAAAAACTTTCCAAATCCCTCCCTTTCTATTGCCATAATGTAGATACTGTACTGTTTTAAAAAATCAATCTGTCACTTTACAAATCTAACCGAAAAACATAAAGTATATGTTATGTTTAATTTTTGTTGTTTGGAGAGGGGGTGTTTTTGCTTACAATGGTGTTTGAGGTATTGAAGTGGGTTAGATAAAAGCGTTTTAACCCAACAACGATAATGATATAATATGTGAGTTTTAATTCAACATAAAAATGCTGTGAAAACATTTCTTAAGTAATGTGTTTAAAAGAGCACCTAAAATAAAAAAAAATTAAACAAATGCCCAAAGAATAGTTTTCATCATGATGTTTAGAATAAATTTAAACTCTCAAACAACTCATTTCAAGACAGGACCCCGTTCCTCAAAGCGATCTTAGGCCAAATCGATCGTCACTGATTTTGTAAAACATGTCCTGTGGAGTTGTTTCTTATAATAGGCTTACGACTGTCGTAGCTCAGAAATCGCTTTGGAACCGATGCCGCATCATCTACTGCAGTTGAAAACCTATTTAATCGAATTAACCTTTAAAGTGCCGAGCTCAACATTTGCTCGTTTCAGTGTTTAAATTCCAACTGATACAGGCTGTTGAAAACCTATACTGTGGTAATTTGTTTTAAAGAGCTCCTACAGGATCTCTTTTAAACATATATCACAGTGTAGGTTTCCAACAACACAAGGTGGTCACAGTTTTAAGATCAGCACTTTAAGTGTTAAAACTTGTAATCAGGGAAAAAATATTTCAATAAAAATAAAATTCCCGATAGACTTACCCTAAGTTTTAAAGACATGTAATCGGAACCACAATTTTAAAAATGGGGCCTTAGTCGAAAGTGTAATATTTTTGTTTATTTTTGTTGTAAAATATCATTTGAAAGTCATCGATAAAATAAAGCGCTGAATGAATTTTAGTAGGATTAAAAAGTGACCACCTTGTGCTATAAAACATTTATCCTGTAGTAACTTAATTGAAAGAGCTTCGATAAAAGTGCTTTAAAAAGAAATATCATATGATAGTCGACAGCCTATTCAGATTGCACTTTGGACAATGAAATGTATCAAAATAAGCTTGGCATTTTAATGGTTAAACAACGGACACTGGCAAAAATTGTTGTTATAATTACTGCTAAAATATTACCTTTTAAACAAAGTGTCATTTATTTTGGAGCATATTGTAATATGTATTGCAATACATACAATAGTTTCGGAATATATTGTGAAAAATTAATTTAATACGCAGCTTTACTATTTAATATGTTTTTGTTCTAAAGTGTGTGACTTTACTTGATCACACCTTGAGTACAGGTGAAACATCCGAGTTTAAACCTACCAGATTGTCAATATTTGACAACAACCTGTCAGTTGTACATCAATGCCCTACCAGTTCTCATGATCATGACGAAAGAACACATGCACTTATATCGGCCCAGGGTTTGTTTGTGTACCCGCCCTTTACAAAGCATAGAGTGAAGCTCTGAGGAAGAAACAAAATTAATGTTGACATTCTGAGGGTTAAACATTGGACACTCGAATAAAATGCTGTTATGATTAAAGCTAAAGTATTACATTTTAAACAAAGTTTTTTACAATATATTACAATATATATTGCAAGTCATAAAAGTGTTTTGGAATGTACTGTAATTGAAAAGTGGAGACAATACGCAGCTTTACTTTTTAATGTGGTTTTGTTCCAAATTGTGTGTCATACTTGATCACACCATGAGACTAGGTAAAAAAAACTTAACACTTGACTTAGTTTAACATCACCAGATTGCCAACAATGCACAATAACGCTATTTGTGGTTATGACGAATGCACACATGAACTTAAATAGGCCACGGTTTGTTTGTGTACCCCCTGTACAAAGCACGCAGTGAACCTCTGAGTCTCAATAGGTACGTTAATACTTCTTAAATAGTAGATGAATACAGGTTCGTCGCATAGAAAATTTACAGGGAACATTTTACACTACTAAACTTTAGAACAAAAACATATTAAATAGTAAAGCTGCGTATTAAATCCATTTTTTAATTACAATATATTCTGAAACTTTTATATGTATTGCTATTCACATTGCAATATGCTCCAAAATAAATGACAGTTTGTTTAAAAGGTAATATTTTAGCAGTAATTATAACAACAATTTATGCCAGTGACCATTGTTTAACCATTAAAATGTGCGTTTCATTGTCCAAAGTGCAATCTGAATAGGCTGTCGAAAGACTATCATATGATCATTTCTTTTTAAAGCACTTTTATCGAAGCTCTTTTAATTAAGTTACTACAGGATAAATGTTCTATAGCACAAGGTGGTCGCATTTTAAAGTTCTACTAAAATTCATTCAGCGCTTGGTATTCATTTTATCGATGATTTTCAAATTATATTTTTTTTAAATACAAAAAATAACACACTTTCCACTTAGGCCTCATTTTTAAACATTGTGGTTCCGATTACATGTCTTTAAAACTTAGGGTAAGTCGATCGGGAATGTTATTTTTATTGAAATATTTTTTTCCTGATATCAAGTTTTAACCTTAAAGAGCTGAAAGGAATTTAGCCAATCTTAAAACTGTGATCACCTTGTGTTGTTAAAAACCTACACTGTGATATGTGTTTAAAAGAGCTCCTGTAGGAGCTCTTTAATAACCACAGGATAGGTTTTCAACAGCCTGTATCAGTTGGAATTTAAACACTAAAATTAGCAAATGTTAAGCTCGGCACTTAAAAGGTTAATTCGATTAAATAGGTTTTCAACTGCAGTAGATGATACGTTATTTTTTGTCAATATGACAATAAAAATAAGTTTTATTTTTTTTGACTACCTACATGAATTTTGAACCCAATGTTTGGGTAAACAACTAACAAAAAATAAAAGGCATTTCATGGTGTATGATAATTGTATTAAAAAGATCCCCCCTCCCAACGTGAACGTACCTGTCACGCAGCGCTGAATAACTACGCTCTGAAAGGTGTGCTATTTCGCAATATTCACGTGAGTGTACATGACGTAATTTCATTGTAAAAACCCTCTACGACCGGGTAACTGTCAGTAGCTTCAGGATGTTCACGGCAAGGTAAGACATTTACTCTTATATTGTAATAATAAATGACCACTGAAAATAACATGTGAATATATTTTTAAATTATTATGGTGTTATGTTTTATTAAAATGTATAAAAACGGAAATTTTGTGCATATTTAGATCTATTACATCCTATATATCTATCCTAAGATTAAATAAGTAATCAGGTTACACATTTTAACTATTGATATTACAATAAGGCTGTGACGTGTTTTTACAAATTTACGCATGCAGTTTAAATCGGAATTGACTTTTTGTCAGACAAAATCCGTACTGACAAATGGCAGTTTAATAATTCTCCGTCACTGATGTCTTAAACTGAGAGTTACATTGTGCTACTGTTGGACCGTGTTCATACGCGTTAACCACCAGCATGTAAAACTGATTTTGTTTGGGCTTTAAACTGTGGCTACCCTGTACTGTTGAAAACATATCCTGTGATAATTTGTTTAAAAGAGCTCCGACAGGATATATTGTCAATAGCCTATTGATGTTTGTACATTGAAATGACAATTGTCTTGCCCGGCTCTCTGAGGGTTAAAGTAATAATGGCTGTCTTGGCGCACCTTGAGAAATTAACAGTGTGTTACTGCATATCCAGCGTCGAGGGGGTAAACATATTATCCAGAGTCAAAGAACACGGATTAAACACGTATTAAGCGCTTCAAAATGTTTTTGTCGCTTTTTTGTAAAGTGAGTAGCGGGTTTAAGCCTTTCAAACTTTTCCACAGCTGACATATGATTGTAATTTGTATAGCGTTTGGGCAATGTTTATATGTGTACAAATAGCAACCTTACACAACAGATAACATAAGCTCAAGGTGGCTTTATGCACAGCTTAGCCAACAGCGTTCAGGATTTCTAAGGTTTTCTAAAAAGTCTAATTATTTTGTCAAGGGTCACTTTGACTTCTTTTGAGTTGTTGCCAAATCAAGTTACATTGACATAAAGTTTGAAAAGGCAAAACTGTTTTCCTCGGTAGGCTTTCCTCGGGAACAGTGGTGAAAGTTTGTTTTGTCTCGACCCAATAGCAACTTAATGCAACAGATATAACCAGGTTATAATAAAGTTTTATGAGTCATCGTTCATAGAAGATTTATTGATATGCGTGTTTGTCATTGACACTGTCCCCAAGAAGACCAAGTCCATACATGTCTAAGATATGGAGGTATTTATAACTTAGTCAAAATTACAAAACATGCAAATAATAATAATACAGACATAAGTTATAGTAAGGCTTGCATATTGCAGGAAATTGTCTTTGCTTTAAATTACAAACCACCTCGTAACAACACTCTCGGTGTCAATCTTTCTGTGAGAAAACAAGTTTACATGCCATATCTTTCTAAAGTATCTTAAATAAAAAAAACTTTTATATTACGTATGTATATTTTCCGTAGTTTACAATTATCAAAAAGTTTTAAATACATGGAGAGAGATAGAGAGCGAGAGACAGCGAGAGAGAGCGAGATAGAGAGAAAGAGAGAAAGAGAGAGAGAAAGAGAGAGAGAGAGAGAGAGAGAGAGAGAAAGAAAGAAAAAGAGAGAGATAGTTTATAAGAACGCAACGTTGCAACGGCTTAATGAAACGGAAACCTTAAAGGGTGACGTTGTGGGGAAATTGGAAAATATGTAAGAATATTGTACACAATTTAGTTTACTGACACAACTCACCTGCATAAGAGCCAGGTATACCAAGCTGAGGGTTGTGATTGAGCGTGGAGAAGAAAGTCTCGTCAGGTATCGCCGTTTCTCGCACCCACTCAAGCAGATCTTTGGCGATTGGGTGGTTGACGGCGTAGTCGACAAAGTGACGGTTAGCTATGATATGCACCGACCCTAGGACGGGCCGAATACCATGAGGTGGGTAACCAGCCATCCACCATCGCCGAATGTTTTCCCAATACCTAAAACACAATGTTTTTAATTATCACACATACTATCGAAGTGCCGTATTTTGACAACCATTTTCCAAATAGAACGACATGTGTATTTGGACAACAAAGTTCGACCTCACAGAGCAAAGGTTGTAGTAGAGTTTTTAAGAAGAAAGACATTACGACTCTATTATGGCCAACTTGTGGTCTGGATTTATACCCTATTGAACACTATGTTTGGTCGTAAAATCCATCAAAGGGACCCATTAGTTCAAACTGCAGCAGAACTTTAAGCTGGTGGCACCTTCTGAGAAGACACCATCAGTTTCAAGCTAAGCTACAGTTTGAATTGGTATATTTTACCTTATTTAGTTCCGACTGCCAAAGTTTTCCATCCTTTTTTGTATGCATACAGCTATGTTTTTAACAAGCGCATGATGACCGCATCACGACCACGTGACAACCGCATATGCATATGTTTACATGTAATAGACAATTTGTTCTTCGTTGTTCACCCCTGACAAAAATATCGATAAATTGCTGAACCTTTTCTATAAAGACTTTATTGTTTTACTTTCCAAATTTAAATAACATTGCAAACATTTTGTGACTCTTAACTTTCCATTGATTACGCCAAAGCTACATTTAGTGTGCTATGTTTTTAACCAACAAAACAGATACAATTATATATAACTTCTTAAAAAGATCCCTAGAAACCACGATTAAAAAAGCATTTCACGAAGCCGACGTTAAACCTTAGAGTACGGGGCCCCGTTTCACAAAGACGTCATAATTTCACAATGTCGGGAACCATATCACTAGGTTAATGGGTTTGGTTTACAAATGCCAAAAATAGTTTTTCTTTGGAAAGTGCACAGTTTACAACAATTTTTGGCATTTGTAAGCCAAATCCATCGGCTCAGTGATTAGGTTTACGACGTTGTGAAGTTATGACATCTTTGTCAAACGGGGCCTTGAAATTGTGACTAACTTATTGCTGTCTGCCTTTGATTATCTCTGATTACTGAGATAAAAGTAGTGCACAAAATTTGACCTTACGAGATCAACTAACCAAAGCGAAATCTCCTAGTATGGGATTCGCAGGTACCAGCCAAAGCTCGCAGGTTTCATTGCATCACACAACCACCATGGTGATGCAGGCTTTCCTCCTGCCGTAAAACCTTGCCGCCGCATTATAACTGGTTTTTTTTTTAAAAAACGGCGTTAAACCCTCACTCACTAACTCGCTCACTCACTCACTCACTCACTCACTCACTCACTCACTCACTCACACCCACCCACCCAACCAACTGCTCGCTCACTCACTCACTCACCTAACCGCTCGCTCGCTCGCTCCTGTGGGAACCAGTTTTTGAGTGATAAATGTATTTACTAATTGAAATAAAGATGATAACTACTTCTTTACAAGTCAATATTTTCTACATCGTGACTACTGCTCGCTGCATAATTAAATAAAACTTTGGTAACGTGCTAACTTTGGTTTATTGACACCTAAATACGTGGAAGAAATCCGTGTAATCATCGTGTCTTTGCAGAATATCTTAAGGCGAATTAAGACTATCAATTGGTGAGTTCATTGTGTTGCATTCGTACAATGATTTATCAATATTTTTGTCTCATGTCAGATTTAACGCTATTATATACTTATTATGTAGTAATTTGTTTAAAAGAGCTCCTGTAAGGAGCTCTTTTAAACATTTTACCACAGAATAGGTTTTAAAATTCACTGGGCGGTCACGGTTGTCTTTCCTGTAAAGTTCATTTAGCAACATGGTAAACAAAATACCAAGAGATAAGTTTTTACCAATACAATGTGTCAAAAAAGGTTTTGGTCCTACTAAATTCAGCGCTATGCGGTTTAAACAAATTACAACAGGTTAAGTTTTTAACATTACTGGGCGGCCATGTAGTGGTTAACCTTATAATTTTAATTCAGCGCTTTGAGGATTAAACAAGTTATCACAGGATAGGTTTTCAATAATACAAGGCAGTTACAGTTGGTTTTCCCTTTAAATTTAAGTCAGCGATATACGACAGGATAGATTTTCAACAACACAAGGTGATCACAGTTGTATGCCCTATTAAATTCAATTCGGCGCAATGAGGCTTAAACACAATGCACTACAGCATAGATTTTCAACAACACAAGGTGATCACAGTTCTGTGTCCTACTAAATTGAAATCAGCACTTAAACACATAACACTACAGAGTTTCAACAAAGCAAGGTGATCATAGTTGTATGTTCTACTAAATTCATTTCGGCGCTATAGGGGTTAAACAACATTATCACAGGATAGGTTTTAACCATGTAAATACCGTTGTTTTTTCTCTTTAAGGTTAATTAAGCGCTATGATAATAGGTTTTCAAAAGTACAGGGCGGTCACAGGTATATATCGTATTAATATGTAATACATAAAGCCATGGGAATTTAAATGAAATACTGTAAAATTGGCTATTGTTGTATGATAAAGCATGTCCTGACAAAATCATCTATGAAATAATTATTAACAGTCTTTTCATGCTGCATGAGGTGAAGTTAGCACATCTAGGATAAAGCTATCCAGTTTGTTAAGCACTTTGGTACTCAGATTTCCACCATTCTAAATCTAAATCTCAACTTCAGCAACAGCATCGTTGTTAGACTGGAGTTAACACTTTGAGAGCCAAACTTACAATTGGTCAATTTCAATGTTGAAATTTCAATTTAAATAGGCTGTTGAAAACCTATCCTGTGATAATTTGTTTAAAAGAGCTCCTACTGGAGCTCTTTTAAACAAATTATCATAGGATAGGTTTTATACAGCACAAAATGGATAAGATTGGCTGAAATCCACTTAGCACTTTAAGGGTTAAAATTTGATGTCAGGAAAAAAAATTTCGATAAAAAAAATAGAATTTCCGACCGACCTACCCTAAATTTGAAAGACATGTAATCGGAACCACAACGTTTTTTTTGTTTGGCCTTAACTATTATAAACATTGATTTACTTTTAGAAGAACTTAACTCTTTTAAAATGGAATTGGTTCTATAGTTGGTTTGATGCCAAATGAGAATGATGTTGTTCGGTATATGGCCATGACTACATTGTACCCAACAGCATCTGCTGTTTGTTTTATTCTAAACACATTATGAGAACAGTTGTTTAAGAAACGATCATGTAATAATAATGTTTACACATGTGTACATGACACGGAGGGAGGACATTCCACATGTGTACATAACACAGGACAAACTGTAAGAGGAACAGTGTCATGTACGCATGTGTAAACATTATTAAATTGTTAAACAACTGTCAAAATCATTGGACATTAAAATTTATGAATGTGCCAC